>PVKZ01004218.1:0-92434 GCA_004027375.1 Macroglossus sobrinus | reverse complement strand
CCGTTAGGGAAGCGGTGACGCTGAGGTTCGGACAAGCCTCGCTTCCGGGTCAGCAGGCTCTGAGTGACAGTGCCAGTCATTCTCACGAAGGGGCTGCAGACCCCGAGATACACAAGCGACAAAGAAGTGCCACCCGCCACCGGCTGGCACACTTATCTCGGCCACAGCCCCTGCCTTCGGAGGGCGGAAGGAAGGAGGGAGGGCGAGGAGGAGGAGGAGGAGGAGGAGGAGGCTGGGGCTGGTGGGGCGCCCCGCACCCCTCTCTGCTCCTCTACACCAACCCACCTCCCTCCTCCTCCGCCCCAGCCCTTGGCCTCGGGTCCCTCCCGAAGCCCACGGCAATCTGGCCGTGGAGGGGCCAGGGCTGGAGACACGGCGTGCACCGTCCCCTCCTCTCGGCTGCGCTGTCACTGCAGACAGCAACACCTTTCATCCCCATATTTCAGGACAGATGTGCAGCCAGACCCTGCCTGCCCCCCGGAAGGGGGCCTGGCACATTACGAAGTTGCGTTCCCCCTTTCAAGGTCACGGGCCCGGCTCCCCCCTGCTCTTAGCAAATGCCTGCGGCACGCTGCAGGGCGGGGGGCTGAGCCGCGGGCAGCGGCAGATGGCTATCGGTGTCACGTCCTCGAGCTTCAGGGTGACCCGCCAGGACCCCCGTGGGCTCCGGGCCGTGGGCACGGAGCGCTCCCAGGAAGCTGCAAGGCCAAGCTGAACAAACAGAGCGAAGCCACCAGCGCATGTCACAGCCCGGCCTCCCCCTCTCGCCCTCACTCTGACCTTGCGTCCCCTCGGGGGTGGCGTTAGGCCTGGCACGCCCTCCGCGGGAGGCAGAGCTCTGTGAGCCCACAGCCTGCAACGCTGGGTGACACCGGTGCTGGTGGGGGACCCCGGGTCCCACAGCCTGCGACGCTGGATGACAGGGGTGCCGGTGGGGGACCCCGGATCCCACAGCCTGCGACGCTGGGTGACACCGATGCTAGTGGGTGACCCTGGGTCCCACAGCCTGTGACTCTGGGTGACACCGATGCTGGTGGGGGATCCCGGGTCCCACAGCCTGTGACGCTGGGTGACAGGGGTGCTGGTGGGGGATCCCAGGTCCCACAGCCTGTGACTCTGGGTGACACCGATGCTGGTGGGGGATCCCAGGTCCCACAGCCTGTGACGCTGGGTGACAGGGGTGCTGGTGGGTGACCCTGGGTCCCACAGCCTGTGACTCTGGGTGACAGGGGTGCCGGTGGGGGACCCCGGGTCCCACAGCCTGTGACTCTGGGTGACACTGATGCTGGTGGGGGATCCCAGGTCCCACAGCCTGTGACTCTGGGTGACAGGGGTGCCGGTGGGGGACCCCGGGTCCCACAGCCTGTGACGCTGGGTGACACTGGTGCCGGTGGGTGATCCCGGGTCCCGCCTCTGCAGCCCGGTCCAGCGCAGGCCCTGGCGTGAGCCACCACCGAGCTCGGGTGCTGTGAGCGCTCAGGGCACAGACTCTCCGCTGTTGCCATGTTGGACCCTTTGTGCCTGGGGAGAGACTGCCCCTCTCTCCCCTCCCCAGGGGCCACGGATGGTCAGACACGCTGGAGGTCCCCTGGTCTGCCCACGAGCCCCTCCAGGGCCAGACCCTGTCTCCAGTCCAGGAGCCCCCGCCCCCCATGGCGCGGAGCCCCTGGTAACATCCAGGCGAGCGGGTCCTAGGCTGCTGGCCACCGAGGGCCATGGAGACCCTGGTGGACAGCTCTGGGGACCTCAGGAAGCACTCCACACGCACAGACCATGTTTTGACCCAGACAGCTCCGTGGGGCCACCCCCGCCCCCGCGGGAGGGGTCCAGGAGGGGTGGGGGCGCCCCACGCTCAGGCCCCCGGAAGCTTGCCAGCTGCCGCAGGCGAAACCTGCTCACACATCACACAGCCCCCCAGACTGCAGTCTCTGTCCCCACGTTATGCCCGCTGCACGAAAATCCATTTGCCACCTGCAAGGTGACACAGTGCCAGGCTCCCAAACGTCAGAGGCCACCCCTGCCCAGACCCCAGCCCTGCAGGTGGCTCCCCCTTCACAGCAAGAGCTCGGCCCGTTTAATTTAAACTTTAATTTTGCAACTCTAGATAACGCTCTTGTGGAGGGAAGGGCATCGGTGGGAAAGCCACAGCCTGAGAGGCGGCTGTAAAATGGGGAGGATGGGCCGCGCCCGGCGCCCAGCTGCCCCCACGGGCCAGGCCTGGCGGAGCTGCAGGTCCCCGGGAGAGGGGGGTAATGAGACGCGAGCAGCGGTTTCCCTACGGGCAGAAGGTTCTAGATGGGCCTGTTGGCTCTACGTTCATTCAGCTGTGACTAGGCGGCTGCGCGCGCAGCTGCTCTGAGCAGAGGCCGAGCTCGCGGGCTGCAGGGCCAGCCCCTGGGAACCCCGGGGGCTCCCAGCGCCACAGCTGGCCCGTCACAGGGGCTAATAAACTCGGGTGACTGCTGATGCCCAGAAATCCCTGCGATTCGGCGTCGCCTCTGCCGTAGGGCTGTCGCCGTCCCACGCGTCACCTCTGTCCCCTGACTGGGTGACTGCCCGTGGGGCTCCCAGACGGTCTCTCACCACTGCGACGGTTCCAAACTCATCCAAGTGTGAGCGCTGCCTGGCGGCGGCCCCATGGCTCAAAAGGGACCACAGCCACGGCTGCGGGGACGACTACGACCCGCCAGGGGCCTGCAGGCCGCGGCCGGCCCAGCG
This sequence comes from Macroglossus sobrinus, assembly GCA_004027375.1. NCBI lineage: Eukaryota > Metazoa > Chordata > Mammalia > Chiroptera > Pteropodidae > Macroglossus > Macroglossus sobrinus. The sequence goes on along the minus strand of PVKZ01004218.1, from coordinate 89,716 downwards.
GGGAAGCAAGACGCGCCCCGTGCGCTCGCCCGGGGCGCAGACTCCAGGGCCGCGTGTCCGAGTGTCCCCCATCCTCTGCAGTCTGGCTTCACTCCACGACCAAGTAGGCAGGGCCGCCGGCCACCTCCGTGTACCCTGAGCTCCGAGCAGCCCCCACACCGCCACAGGCGTCTGCGGGGCGGGTTCGCAGCCAGCCGCACGGGGCAAACGCGAGCGGCAGAGTGTGGCAGTTCTACTGCAGGTCTTGGACCCCCCACCTGGGCCCTTACCGGTGGTGCCTCCGTGGGAAAGGTCTGTACCCTCTCTGAGCCTCCAAGTGCTCCGACCCCAGCGCCCCTGGGCCGAAGGGGCACCCGAGGAACGCTGGTCATCGTCATAAAGGGCCTGGCGGTTCCGGCCCCGCCCCGTGGGGCACCACTGTCCCCCTCCGCCTGGCGGCTGGGACGCAGACTCCTCCTGTGGCCACACGAGAACTATCCCCAGCCCCCCACCCCCTGCCCAAGGCCCCGCTGAGCAGGGCAGGATATTTTCGTAGGAGTCTTCGGAGACTCAAGGGAACAACAGCCTGGGCCCCCAAAGAACCGGGTCAGGACCCCAGGATCCCGAGGAGATGCGCCGAACCCAGCCGCGAGGGCTCAGCCCAGCAGCCCTGAAACCTTCCCCGAGGCCGCGGGGGTCGCGGGATGGCGCGGGTGGGACCTAGCGGAGCTGAGACCCGCGGGCCGAGCGTCCTCGCCTTTGTCAGCGAACAAAGGCGGCTCCGGCTCCCTGCGCCGGCATCGCGGCGCGCCGCGCGGAGGGGAGAACAGGCGACAGCACCGGAGGGGAGGTCTCGCTGGCGGGGCGTGCAGGGACGGACACCCCTCTGTGTCTTCCAGCCGGGCGCGGAGGACGCACGCCCGTAGAACCGCGGCCACACCGCCTTTCCCGGGGCGACCGCAGGAGGCGCTGCGGGGCTTCGGCTGGGCGCGCCCCTCTCTCCCCTGGGGACCCGCGGCGGTCGCTCCGCCGGGTGCGTGGGGAGGGGGCTCTCACCCTGGAAGCCAGAAAAGGCACTGAGGCCTCGTCGCCGCGATGCCAACCGCCCCCGCGTCTCCGCAGAGCTTCTGGAAAAGTCTGCGCCCCTCATTCTGGCCTCCCCAAGCTGAAGGTGCCTCCCTGAGGACCCCACCCAGCCAGAACGTGAGCAGGTCCGGGAGGGCGAGAAAGGTCAGCGTGGCTAGGACAGCGGCACCCCCACCACGGGGCCAACCTGACTCTCGTCTCCCTCCCCCGCCTGCCTTCCTCACCCGGCGTTACCCGTGGAGGCCTGGACCGGGGCTGAACCAGCGCACCGGGGCCGGACTGATTCGAGAACATTCTAGGGAGAAGGCCCGTCCGCCTCTGGACTTGGCCTAGAGTTGAGGCCGGGGCGGGGAGAGTGCCAAACGTCGTGCGCATCTTCGAGGCGACGGAGAGGGGGTCACCTGGCGCTCTTTCTTCCGATCCTGGGACAGCTGGCGCACTGGAGCGGGGCCCCGCGGCGGGAGTCCCCATCTGGGGACCTGCGGCCCTCGGCTCCCTGGCCCACCCGCCGCCCCGGACGCCCGGGGCGCGCCCTCCCACAGCTTCGGAAAGTGCCCGGTGGGGCGGGTGCGCTCGCGGTCGGGTGGAAGGCGGATGGGCGCAGAGTGCCTCGCGGGGACCCTCCTCCCTGGAAATCCCCAGGCTCCCCCACCTCGCGCAGCCCGCGGGGCCGCTGGGGCTGGACGTTGGCTCAGAGAGCGCGTCCCGGCGCGCCCTCTGCCGGTCACTCGCGGTGGGGGCAACGCCGCCCGCACGGAAGGGACCCCGGGCCCCGCGGCGGGGAGCAGCGGGGAAGGAGATCGCAGACCATCCGGTTTAGCAACAAAATCTCCAAACTAAACAAACAAAAGAAAAAAACCACCCCCGTGGGAGCGAAGCGTGGTCGCTGCTTCGCTCCGAGCGATGCTCGGCCCGGTGTGTGTGTGGGGGGGAGGGCGGGGAGAAATGGGGGGGGAGGGCGGGGATGGAGAGTCCTGACCCGGGCTCCTCCTGGGGCAAAGCGGGGATCCCGCTGTGCTCGCGCCCACCCCCACCCGGGGCGCCCCAGTACCCCAGGCCTCCCGCTGAGTCAGTCTACCGCTCAGACAAAACCTGCGGATTCCGGACGTCTGTAACTCGAAAAGCTTCCCTAACAGGGACGCTGCGACTGCGTTCCAAAGGCCACCTGGGTGGGCTCCTGGCAGAGCCAGGAAGGTCAGCTGCTCCCTAGAAAAGGCCGGGGTGACCACGCCGGCGGACAGGGGCAAGCCCACTTCCGGTGCGTTAGGAAATCCACCAGCATCTCACACCGCACACGGATCGCCCCCACCCCGAATTTAGCTCAGGTTTGCTGGTGTTTCCCTGACTTGCCTTCTGAAGAGCTTGGTTTGGGCCCAGCCCTGTCCCCTAGTCCACCCTCCAGCCTCCCCCCACACACACACACACATGGTCCCTTGCTGGGGAGAATCCAGGCGCTAAAAATGGCCTAACTGTCGCCTCTTTCCGTGTCCTGTGTCGCGGAGTGAGTGAGTTCTCCAGCCCCAATGTCCCGTGTGGCCTCCCCAGGCCTGGGTTCCGCCGCCGGTGCTTCCTCGCTGGCGTTTCCACCCTGCAAACACAGACGCTCATTTGTGTATGTGTTTTAATGTAGCAAGTGGGCAGCTAAATGAATTGCAATTTGTAATTTTTTATGGTTAATTTGAAATCTCGCTCTCCTTGGCTAATCCTGTTACTTGGTGGCAAAACGAGGAGAAACTCGTGTCGCCGCAGCGGTAATTCTAATAGGCATTTGATGTTAAGTTACAGCCCCCGTCCAGAACAAAAGGCCAGCCCACTTCCAGGCCCCGTGCGTGGCCTTTGGCGAGCCAGCTGACCCGAGTCCGCAGCTCCGCGTGCTCCAGCCACACACACCCCCCACCCCACTTCGGAATTAAGAACGCCAGTTCGGCACCCCGATTGCGGTTTGCATGTCCCCCGTGCCCCATCTCGGCGCCCCGCGGTCCCCGCGCCTTCCCAGCCTCGCCTGGGGCGCAGGTGTCCGCGGCGCCGCAGCCAGGACGCGCGCAGGGGCGCTGCTTCGCTCGGGTCTCCTCTCTTTTCCTCTGCGTCTGCTCTTCGTGCGGGTCCCCACAGGAGCGAGCTGGGGAGCTGGGCGCTTCAAGGGTAGACGGCCCTCTCTCCCCTCCTGAGCCCCTCCTTCCCAGACCCCGGGCGCCCAAGGCGGAGCGCGGGGCAGGTTTGTTCCGGAGCCGCCCAGACTGGGGCGAGGGGGGAGGAAGCGGGGGTGGCGAGGCCTCCGCATCCGGGGGGAGGGGCGGCCCCGCGAGCCTTAGGGGTCCCCGCGAGCAGAGCGCGTGTGCGTGGGGGCGCTGAAGCGCGCGGCTCCGCTTGTTGGCGCTTGTCGCCCGCGCCGTGTTTCTTGTCCCTGGCGCCTGCTCGGTGCCATCCCAGTGAGTTTGATTGAAACCGCTGCGAGGTGTCGAGCCGGCGACGCGGCGTGCAAGGCGGGAGGGCTGAGCAAGGGGACCCGGCCCGGGGACCGGGGTGGGGGGAGCCTGCGAGGGCGGCGGGCTGTCACCACCACCTCGCGGCGCAGCTGGGGGACTGCTATTTTGAAATCGGGCCGCCGGCCCCTCCGGGGCGCAGGATGCGGGGGTCAAGTGTCACTTCCTCTGCAGTCAATCTTCAATATTCCCTGTAATGTTGCTAAATGGACGAATTCATTCCGCGGGCGCAGTGAATGGGGAGAGGCGGCCAGCGCGCTCAGGCGGCGGGTGTCCACTAATGGCCCGCTTTGCACAGCGGCCTGCGCCCCGGCCCCGTGGAAGGGCAGGGCGCGCGCGCGCCCAAGCGATGCTGTCGCCTTCCAGGCCACCGCGGGCCGAAAGGTCGCTTAGGGAAGGTGGGGGCTGCAGGCGCCCCCGAGTCCTGACTGTCTCCCTGCTCCCCGTGGCCGGCTCCCCCCGCTGCCCAGTGGAGAAAGGGGCCTGGCCCGGAGACGCAGCTCGCATCCCGCGCACGCGCCACGCACCCACGCCCGGCGTCCATCCGCCGGCAGCGCACGCAGCTGGCTTGGGCCAGATCTCACAGCAGCGTTATGGGGGTGTCGCTCTTTAAAATACAGGGGGAGTCTTTTGCCTAAGGGGTGGGGGCACAGTTCAGGGGTATGGTGGCTGGTTACCCTCCTCACTGATTTTAAGAGGAAGCATTAAGTCAAATTAGAAGGGTACTACCGCGCCGTGTCCCTTCCCGACAGCCCAGCCCTTCTGTCTCCCAAGGACAGGCTGGGACGTAGCGGGGGGAGGGCAGCCCGCAGATCCCAGGCGCGCATTCACAGGCATCCAGGAAGCTCAGTGCCCCGAGAGGGACACCGCCTCTCCAGGTGGCAAGAGGGCTTTCCAGGGGTGGTCCTGAAGCTCAGAGACAGGGAGAAGGGGGGATATGCATCCCCATGTCCGCCCTAGGAGGTTTCAGGTGGTGCTGGCTGTAGGTTACCCGGCTGAACGAATCAGCTGGTGACCCACTAAACCCTGGTGACCCACTAACTCTGTCCTAGAAGCTCCTCCATCACTGCCCACCTTGGGGACCAGAACGCTGTGCTCCTCTTTCCTGTCCTTCTCAGGGCTCCCACAGAGCGGGGAAGGCGGGCGGGAGAGTTCATGGAGTTGGAGGCGGGCGGCCAGGGGACCCCAAATGGCTGTGTTGGACCCACTAAGACGTGTGTAGCTCTGCTGACACGTGGCCGCCTTCCACACGCGTGTCTCCTGCAGGAGACGCGTGGGTGCCGTAAAGGGCAGGCTTCACACACACACACACACACACACACACACACACACACACACAGCCTGCTTGGCTGGAAGCGGGTGTCTGTGGTTTGTTCAGGTCGCTGCAGGAGGGGCAGTGGGCATCGCTTATGGGGGTTGACACCAAGCGCAGGGGAAGAGAGGGTCCCTCTTGGTGTCGGGTCCACGAGAAGCAGAAGGGACCTTCCGTGGTCTCCGGCCGGTGGGTCGCCGCTGGCGACCCCGGTGCCGGTAGGAGGCATCTTCGCCTCCTGCAGATGGGAGAGGACGAAGCGGAGAGGCCGTGAAGGGCGGACTGGTCAAGACACATTATTACTCGGTGGTTGTGGCCCTTACGTGTTCATCTCCCCAAGCTTTGGCTGCGTGCATTCCCCCCAAAGCATGCTCTTAGCAAGGCGAGATGCAGGGGCGGCTGGAATACCGATGTTTATACGGCGTCCTGTCTTGGTTTCCGGTCAGACGGTTCATTTTCGCCATCGTACGAGCAGCTTAATTGGAGCAGAGCGTTTTGAACTGTTTGCGATGTGATGTAGCTGAGACGCACCCGAGAAGACAGGGTTTTCTCTGCTTCCATCCCCAGCGGTGTGTGGCTTGTGTCTGAGCTCACGTCCAAACCTACTCGCTTGCCGTCCTTCAGCTGAATTCCGCGAAGAAAACAAGAGCTATTTGCTTCGTTGTTCGAGAAAGTGGCTCTATAAATAGGTACATGCAAACGAATGCGACCAAGCTACAATGTTTGGCAGATTCAACCTTGAAATTCCGTACAAAATTCCAAATTTTAAGTGATTTATTCAGTCTTTAATTATTATATTAAAAGAAGAGCCATTGGAGGGGCCTTCGATGCCCGTATTTTCTGGAAAGCGAGCTCTTTCACAATTTCTCCCCCAAACACAATCTTTTCATTTAAACGTGTCTCTAATCAAGCTGCTCGATAACAATACGGATGTGTGTCCTCCTCCTCCTGCCTCCTCTACGCCTCTGTATCCCAACACACAAGGTCAAGCACTTGCTTTTCATTTCCACGTCTTAAAATCTCCTCTGCGCGTGGAGCTTTCCAGCACAACGTGTCGGGGGACAGGAAGCAAATGCCGTTTCAGGGGACAGTTCTAAAAAAAAAAAAACACTCCCCCCCCCCCTGTATGCAAGCACATTAGAGCAGAAAGATTCATTTCTGTGAGTTACCGTTTCGGAGCCAGCAAATTAAAAACAAATATTTAACTTATCAATTTGGAGCCAGGACTGGCATTTGACTGAAACTTTCATAACGCATAGCCGATGCGTCAAACAACCGTCTTTACAAGCCAAACAAAACGGCCTCCAGTGCCGTTCACACACACACACACACACAAAAGAACTTGGAATCAACTGAAGGGTAAATACAGCGTATGGGGGTGCCCATGCAGGGAGCTGGTGTGTGCACACTTGGCCGGGAGACGGGCTTCTGGACTCTGCTCCGTTTTGGAGGCGTTTTGGGGGCAGCGGTTTAAGACACAGCTTGAAGCTATATTCAGAGAAGACACATAGTAACTAAATATGTGAACTCACAGTAACAGCTTTGCTTTGTTCTCTTGCAGAGCTGCTCCTGCCTGCAGCAGGCTGCTGCCGGGGCGCTGCTGCTGCTTCTGCCTCCCATCACCAGGGTGGCGGGGTTCCAACGCTGCCCACGTCTCTCTCTTTCCATCGGGGGTCCCCCCACCTGATAAAGGGGTGTGTGGCTGTCATGGACTTTACCGGGTGGGAAGCAGGCACCAGGCTTGCCTGGCTGCCTGGGCCTCCCCTGTGCTCCGTGCCCACCCTCCCAGCTTGCAAGGGCGGGCGGGGGTGTGGGGGGGACTCCCCCAGACCTAGCAGGATGGCCCACGCCTGTCTGGGCTTCCCTAAACTCTGGCCCAGCTGGCCTCCTTGGCTCTGGGGCTGAACCCTCCCTTGCCAAGTGTCTGGTAGTATTTCCCCTACTCTCCGCGGGTGCACGCCCCATCTCCCAACCCCCTCTTCCCAAGAAAATCGCACACATCACAAGCGCAGGGCCAGCAGCTCCGCGGCCTTTGCGGGGAGCCCCAGGCCCCTCGGTGATCAGCGCCGGAAGCAGCTGGGCGTCCCAGGGCGGACGCCAGGCCCGGCTCGGCTCAGCGGCCGGACCCCGAGCCCTGGATCGCGGGAGCACGGTCGGCCCGCGGGCGGGCGCAGCCCACCAGGCACTCGGACAGGCCAGGCCGCGGTGTTGGGGACGATCATTTGCTGTGCCTTTGGGGTGCGGGGTGGCGGGGGAAAGGCAGGGATACAGACTTTAGCAGGCCTGGCCTCTGGGTCTCTCCCCAGCGGTCCCTGGGTTTATAAGGAAAGCCCCTTCCTCTCGCGCGCGGCCCCCTCCCCGGAATCTCCCCCACGTGGAGCAGAGCGCGGCGCCCCACCCCCACCCTGTTTCAGCGCCCTTCCGGGGGACCCTCCTTCCCCGCGTAGAGGGTGCTCGCCTCTACTTTTCATTTCTGCCTAAACGGGCGACACTGTTAACAGGCAAAGGACAGCCTTTGGTCCTGCACATCCGCTGAGATCATATTTGGGGGATCCGCATCCCGCGCGTGCACGGGGCCGCGCACCCGCCAGTGCCCGGATGTTCGCCCCGCACCCGAGTCCCCTCGCGCCCGCCAGAACTGCCCTCCCGGCCCGCCTCTGCAGGCCGGCTGGTCCACGGGGACGGTGGTTCAGCGTGCCCCGGTCTGGGGACCCCCCCCCTCAGAGTCCCATGAAGATCAGGGTCCCAGCAACATGGGCCGAGGAGAAGGTCGGGGTGCGCGGGGGGAGGGGAGGAGAACCAGGTGTGCTCCGTCCTACTCTCTCCTGTCACGCGCAGCTGCGCCCCGAGTCTCGGGCGCTGGTGCGGGACCCCTGGCGGGGGGAGAACCCCGAGCGGGTCTGGGCTCACGTAAAGTAAAGGAGATTTCGCAGCTTGAAGATGGGGAGGGGGAGGCGGGCCCTCCAGGCCGTTAAGACTTTGAAAGCAGCCGACGGAATGACCGGGACAGAGCTGAGGCCTAAGGGACCGGGGTCTCATCCCCACCGAGAGAAGACACCACGCGCCTGAGCCCTGCAGCCACGGGGGTGAGCTCCGGTACCCATCCATCCGTATTCAGAGAGGCGCGGACGCCCGAATTCGCAAACCGAGCCGGGGAAACCCGACACCGGCGCGGTGGGACTCGCCGCCGAGGTCCCTGCGCCCCCGGCGTCTACGCTACACGCGGGAACCAGGGAGGAGACTTAAAAATAAACAAAGACCCTGCCTCTCCGGCCGCCGGATGAACCCAAACGGAATCCCAGACGCCTTGCGCTGGCCTGAGGGCCCCTCCGAAGACCACCGAGCCCGGGAGTTCCCCAGCGCGGGCGCACGAGGCCCGCCAAGCCGCTGCGGGGACTCGGCGACGCTCTCTCCCTCCGTCCCGCGGCAGGAAGAGGACCCGCCACCCGTGCAGACAGCAGCCCGCGCGGTCCTGCACCCAGCACCGCCATCCCGGGCCTGACTCTGCGTCCTTCTTTTGGGGACACCTGTCTCTGTCTGTGGACATGACCTTCCAAGGCCGAGGGGCCACCTGGCTACGTGCAGGGTCTGCAGTGGAAGCCCAAATCCCAGCCCCGTCCCCTCCCCCGGCTTCCCCCCAAAGCGGGAACTCGGGGAGCGCAACTCTCTTTTCTTTGGCCCCGAGCTTCTGCAAACGTGTTTCTCTCGCAGCCGGATCCTCAAAAAACCTTTCGAATTGATTCTGTCCCCTCAGGCCTTCTGCTGGCGGTTCAGCCTGGAAAGGACCTTCAGAAATGCCACCGACAGTCAGATGGAATGGAATGACTTCCCCACCGCCAGCCGGGCGGGCGGCCTTGGCGGCCGCTGGGGAAGCTGCAGCCCTCTGCCTCCAAAGTTCATTGCCAGAGGACTTTACAGATCTAAATTCTTATAAATGTTCCCTGGCCTCACCCCAAAGACAGTGTTAATTTATGACACGCACGAGACTGATTCACAAAGCCAGGCTACGTTTGCATGTGGCAAAATGCAATACTGATATATATATATATATTTTTTTCCCCCCACAGTATAAACAACAGGATCTTGCCATCAAACTTCCCTTCCTTGCTTTAACGATCGACACACCCCGTTCAAACGCTTTTAAACCCCCACTTGGTCTGGGTATTTCAAACGGAACCCACTTGCAGCCACCTCCCTGTTGCCGGTGGGGGAGCGACCGGCAGCCCCCGCCACCTCCACCCCCGCAGCCGGCTGCCTGCCGGGGTGTCCTTCCCTCTCGGCGACGCCAGGGGGCAAGAGGCATTAACAAAGAACGGTGGCGTCACCGCCTGTTATCCGCCGGTGCGTGTCACACCGTACAAGGCGAAATGTCATTTTTGCAAGGTTCTGCGTTTCCAGCTCTGCGCACAGCCTTATCACCCGCCGTTTACCTCCTGGGCACAAACAAACAGCCTCTTTAAATCAGCCCAGGGAAGGGGAACGTACACCTCTGTACAATTAAAAAGCGCAGGAGATGCCAGGAGGTACTGAAGCTTGCCGCTAATCCCACTCCCCTTGCTGGTATTCCGGCCTCATCTCAGGATTTCCTCCTGGCATTGGAATGCTTCTCGGCCAGGCCCTGGGTGGGGTGGGGGACACTTTCCCTGGCCGCTGGGCAGAGGGGTTCAGAGGCCCTGGCCCCAGGGAGCAGCGTCGCGGGCTGGCCCAGCACGCCCGGGGGGAGGCGGGCCGAGCGCGCGGCCTGCTCTCGGCCAGACAGACAGCAAACGAAACCGCTCGAGGGAAGCTGGGCTGGAGACAAAACGCATCAATGTCCAGGCCCCTTTGCTTTCTCTCCCGAACTGTTTGCTCTCGCACAGGGACATTAAATAAATGAAACACTGAAAACGGGACCCCCTTTGCCCCCCGCCCCCTTGCTCAGAAAATTTCGTCTTTGGTTTTAAGGCTGTGTGGCAGTCACAGTCATAAATAAATGGAAGAAACCACTCTCGCTCTGTCACAGAAACTCTCCGGGTCACACAGAGTCCTTCTGGCAAATTCTTCCCTTGCAGGGCAGTGGGGACGAGGGGGGCGCGGGGGCTAATGGCCGCCGGCACTGTGCTCACTGTCCCGGGAGCACCTTCCCCTTGCAAAGGGCCGCCCCTGGCGATCCTGACGTTCCGGGCCTGGCCCCCACCCCCAGCTCTGTCCCGGAAAGGGACGGGGGTCCGGATGGGGGGACGGGGAAGCTGAGGGGCGCGCTGGCTGGCGGGCGGTGGAGTCAGATGCCGCTGTTTCAGGATTCTGGTTCTGCGGCGCCCTCCCCGCCCCTCCCCCCTCCAGGGATCATTCCTCTGAAATGTCATGAACTTGGCGCTTCCAGACCCAGCCGCCGGGCTCCGGCCGCAGACAATGGGGTTGTCAGAGGGCCAGCGCCGGCTTTTTCTGCGTGTTCACCCAGCGTTAAGCCTTTATCCCTCAGAACGGCTCCGTCTGACCGGGTCAGACAAAAGCCACTTCCATCTTCCGCCTCCGAGGGGCTCTGAGCAAAGCCGGGGTGCAGCACCGCGCTGCCCCATGGGGCGGGGGCGGGGCCCAGCCCAACCCTCTGCCAGGGCCAGGCCCGCCCCGAAGCCCCCCCACCGGTGGCCCAGGCCAGCCACCCTGCCTCCCGTGGCCCCCTCCCCTCCCCAGGCCTGCAGGCCGCTGGCTCCTCAGCCCAGGGCCGAGTGGGCCTGCCCTTGGGGCCCATGAGGAAGTGGAAAAGGCGGGGCCCTCCCCTCCATCCTCAGACCGGACCCCCAAGGGGCTGCAGACCAGCAGACCCTCCCCAGGTTCCTCCCCTGGGGTCAGCTTCCTGCGGGGTGTGGGGGCTGCTGGGGGGGAAGCATGCATGCAGCGGGTGTGCGTGTGAGCGTGTGCACGTCCACGTGTGAGCGTGTGCTCGTGTGCACGTCCACGTGTGAGCGTGCATGTGACCGAGTGTGCCAGGGGCGGAAGCCCGACTCCTGTGTGGCCTTGTCCGGAGTCGAGTCAGAGGTGACTCTCTCCAGCGGCCCCCGCCCCGGGCGCCAGCACCGGGCCATGTGGGGTGGGTGGGCTGCTGCCCCTCTCCGCCCCCCAGGCGGCCACCCCACCGCCCCACTGGAGGGACAGGAGCTCTCAGCGAGAGCTGCTCCTGCTCTTGGTTCGTGGTCCGGGGGCCCAGGCAGGGCTTGGGGGACCGGACCAGAGTGGGGTGAGGGAAGGGGTGCATCCGGGAGCCTGCAGCCCGCACCGCCCTGCGTCCTGCCAGGCACCTGGGGCTCCAGCCGGGAGGGAAGGACCCCAGCAGCGGGGGGTGGGGTGGGACAGAGGCTCACGGTGGCAGGCTCCGAGGACAGTGCAGTGTGTCAGCAGGCAGGGGTCCCGTCACCTTCCGCCCGCCTCCCCCTGGAACTGGGTTTCTGTGGTGGCAGGGGACGGGAGCCACTCTCCTGCCCTCTGGGCCTCCACCGCCCAAGCCCAGCTGGAGTGGAAGGTCACAGGTCACCGGAGCCCCCTGGGTGTGCCCCAGCCATCCCTTCCGGGGCCCTAGAGCGGGCGGAAGGGGGGAGCCCGTGGGGGGCAGGTGGGAGAGACGAAGCCCAGGGCTGCGGCCGGCTCTCCCCTTCCCCCTGCCGGGAAGGGACCAGGCCTACGTCCCCCTGAGGCAAACCGATGAGTGCTGGAGCCACCTGCTGGCTGTAAGGGTGACCATCCCACAGAAACACCCTATAGGGACTCGCTCAGGGACAACACCCAGGAGCCCTGGTCCCCACCCCGCCCCCTCACCAACTGCCTGTGGACCGGGGGTGGCCCCGCCTGCCGGTGACCGCAGTGAGGGACGCGCACTGCTCAGTGTCACCTGGCTTCTTAACACGGACGGAGGTGCAGGGGTGGCTGGACCGGCAGACAGCACAGAACCGCTCAGGACTCTGGGCCGAGCTGGCCCCGGAGGCAGGGGGCGGGGTCTGGTCAGCGGTGGAGCCAGTGGACACGGGGGACAGAGACACACGACACGACATCCAGGCGGAAGCAAGCCGGACACTGTTTCATGAGAGCGGTGTCTTCGCCGGGCGCGTGTGTCCGAGGGGGAAACCGTTAGGTATAAGAACTCACCGCTTGGCGTCTCTCGGGAAATACTGCGAGACGAGAAAGCAGAAAGCGTGTATTTTCCAATTGCACTAAAATATGCGTGTGACACCCCCGCGTGCCAGGGGACGGTGCCAGCCAGCTGCGGGCTGCGCTGCGGGCTCCCAGGCCCCCCCTCCCAACGCGGCCTCCTGCCTTCTGCGAAGGGCCCCAGGCTGCCGACGGAGTGGGGTTCAGCGTGTGGGGTTCAGGGACGCAGGGTCAGTAAGAGCTGGGGTGGGGGTGCTCAGAGTCGGGGTGGGGGTGCTCAGAGGCTCCCAAATGGGAAATCAGGGCGGATATCAGAGGGAGTAGCCCTTCCTGCCGCCGCATGCCCAGAGGCCACCACCGAAGGCTCACGCCCGCGGGTCCCTAAGAACCCCCTGACCTGCCCTTGCGCCTGCCAGGTGCCCCTTCGCGATCCAGAAGGGGACAGCCGGGGGCCTAGGAGAAGAGAGAGACGAAGGGACGGAGGGACCGACAGGGGAGGCAAGGCCACCCCCAGGCTCCCCGCCAGACAGAGTGGCCCCGGGTGTGACAGCTTGTGTCCTTCAGGCTCCGTCCCTACGCCCACGTCCACGAGATGATGCCCCTGCCACACCCCTGCAGGAAGAGCTGCCACCGCCAACTACGGGGACGGGAGACCTGGGAAGCGTCCTCTTTTGAAGCTGTCAGCAGACAGGTGGATTAAAAGTGGAGCCCGAGGCTGCTGTCAGCTCCCCGAGCACATAACTTCATACAGTGCGGGGAGCCTGGCACCGGGCTGCAGCGAGGAGGCGGGAGGGAGGGGCCGGGCCACCGCGGCCCCAGACCCGGGGTGGGGGCCTGGCGACTCGCGTCCTCGGGGCGCTGCAGGGTGCTGGCCCCGGTGATGGGCGTGGGTGCACCTGTGCATCGGCAGTCCTGCGGGCGCCCGGGAGAGGCACGAGGTACCGCACAGCAGAGCCTGGCAGGACAGCTGGCCCAGGACCACCCAGGGAGGCGCAGGGTCCAGGGTGTCCCTTTGGGAGCGAGGGACAGCAGGAAGGGCTGCGGGCAGGGTGCGGGCTTGATCAGGAATCAGAACTCGGTCGGTGTGTGTGTGTGTGTGTGTGTGTCCCTCAGCACTGTGACAACTTGCGCGTGTCCCTCTAGAGGGGACATTTGTGCATTTTCGTGCGTGTTTTCACACATGCTGCCCTGATGTGTCCCTGTCTGTCCCCCTCCCTCTCCTGCGTCCCTGAGGTTCATTCCCACATCATCAGACACCCCCCGTGGCCCCGTGTCCTCAGCAGGCCCCGAGCTGGGGATGGGCTTCCTGCCCCCTCCATGGCGTGGACCGAAAAGGAGGCTTCGGGGGACTGTGTCTGATGATGCCTTGCGCGATGGTGTCACAGAGCTGGCCGTGAGCAGGTCTCATTTCACAGCCGTGTACCCAGCACCGACCGGGCACCAGGCCCCGAGGCGATATTCACGGGCAGTAACCCGCTTCCCTCAGCCCAGGTGGGCGCTGTCATTCCCCGAAGGTGAAGGAAAGTGGGGACCCCCCCCTTGGGGCCACACAGCAATACGTGGCGGGGGGAGGGGAGCCCAAGCACCCCGGGTGGGAGCCTGTGGCCCAGCTCTCCTCTCTGCGGCTCTCCTGCCCCTTTCAACGCCGCCCCCCCCCAGAGCCCAGCCCACCCCCCAGGACCCCAGAGCCGTGCACATCTTCGTGGAGACCCCCTAAACCTCCTAGGAGTGAAAGCTCACCCCAAAGGAATGAGCCTCTAATAGTGAATCCAGGCCCGGGGACCCGCCCTGGTATAGGACCGTCTCACTGCCGACTGCTGCCTCTGAGGACGGCCCAACCCCAACGCCCAGAGTCGGGGTACAGGGGGCGCCCAGGCTGCACGGGGCAGAGGCAGCTGCTGGCTCCTGGGAGGGGCCACGTCTGGACTCCTGGTGGGTGGGGGCCGTGAAGGTCGCCGTGTCCCTCCCCCCTCGCTAGTGGCCGCAGGGACCCCAGTCCAGACTCTGACCCAACTCGGGTGAGTGCCGCCCCCACCCCAGGGTGCCGGGAGCCGGGCGAGAAGTCGGGACCCTAAGAACGCGGGAGTTTAATCTGGGAGCATTAGGAAAGAGCCGGGGCGCCTGGCCGAGCGCCGGCTGCAGCCACAGCGAACGCCCCGGAGGCTCGGCCGGGCGAGGTGGCTGGCGGGTGAGGACCCGGGCTCCGGCAGGCCCCCTAAGCCGCCCTGGGGGCCAGGTGGGCGTGAGGGCACCCTCAAAGCCACGCTCGCTCTGCTCTGCTGGCTCCAGCCCCAAGTCACCCCGAGCCGCAGCCTGCGTGGGGTGCCCTGGGCTGGCGGACGCGGCCACACCCCCAAAGCCCCCTCAGCCTCATCTTTCTGCTCAGGGGCTCCCCGGAGATGGTCAGGGCTCTGACACGTGTACCCCACTCCACCGGGGACCCGCCCTGGCCCAGGGAGAACAGGTGGCCCCTGGAAGTCACCGAGCACAGGGTGGCCCCTGCGCCCCCCACCTGGCCAGCGAGTCGCCGCAGTGCGCACGCGGAGGAAATTGCTCAGATAGCATCTCTCCTGGAGCCACGCCTGGACTGGGGCCTGACGGGATGGGGACGGGCGACCCACCCACCTGCTCCGGAAGGAGGGGGAACCGGCCTCAGTTCCCTCGCCTCAAGGTGGGGGCCGGTGGACGTCTCCCCATCCCTTCCTCTCGCTGGAATTTCCAGGCGAGTAGACTGCGGGCTTCACAAAGCTCCAAGCGCACGTTCTGGGGCGCGGGGGGCGTCGGGCGAAGCAGGCGGAAGCACCTGCACCCCTGGGGGCCTCAGGGCCTGGGCCCCCACCCCATGCACGCTCCTGTGCCGCCCCGGACCGGCCCTGGTGCGTGGAGCGCAGCGCAGGCGCAGAGCCAGCCCTGCGCATGCCCCAGCCCGCCCTCCCTCACCGCCACCCCCGCCCCCGGAAGACACCCCCAGTGTGTGAGGGTGGGGTCCCAGGGTGGCGCGGGCTCTGTTCCCGCACTGCCCCTCAGCCTGGGAGATGCCTGGGGGGTGGGGCTCGAAGGCTGCGGGGGGTTTGCGCCCCCGGCCACTGGTCTGGAGAACGGGGCAGCCCCAGAGCGGGGCGCTTGGGTGACGTTGGAGCGGGCGAGACTGGGGTTCCGGGCCGTGGGGGGGCTGCGCGCAGAGTCACGGGGCGTGGGAGGACAAGCCGACCTGCCCCCCACACGCCTCATCTCAGGGGCGGGTGTGGCCCTAGGCCTCCCCTTCCGTTCCTTCTTCAGGATGCTGGGGGTGCCCCCCGCCGCCCGCCAGGATTAGGGGCCGGTGAAGCCAGCCATCGCACCTGGTTTCCGAGGCCGTTCATCCCACAGGGGTTTACCGCGTGCCAGCCGCGGGCCAGCCCTGCGCTGGGTCCTGGGGCGCGGTCTCCCCTCCCCGACTGATGGGCACATTGACCAGCAACTCGGCACCGCACCCCTTTTAAAGATCAGCGCTGGTATCCTATTCTGTCTTCATTCATTCGTTCATTCCTGGGACAGAGTTTCCTGGGAACCTCGTCCCTTCTGGGCCTGATGAACATAGCAGAGAATGAGACAGAGGGACGTGTGCCCCAGGCGACCACAGCGGGTGACAACAGCCAGCGAGCTCCTGGGCTTCTCTGTCACAGCGACCACAGGGTCCCATCTATGCCCGGCTTCAAACCTCCTTAGCTCAGGAGAATAACCCACCAATCACGGGTGAAGCTGAGTCTAAAGCTGGGTATAAACGAGCAGAAATAAACAAAAATGCAGCATCGTCTCCCTCCTCCCTGCCCCCACCCAAGACATATATTTCTAAAGACCCCGAAACAGTCTGAATGAGAAAATCTGGATTTCAGTGTTGAGCACGTGCTGGTTCTGTATCGTGTCTGGGTCTCTATTCTCATAAAAATGATCTGAAAAGCCACACACGGGAGGACTTCGGGAGGAAAACTCACCGGGTCCCATCAGAGCGCGTGGATGCGGAGGGAGCCGGGGGAGACATCGTGTGACAAGACAAGGCTCAGCCCCCCGCCCCCTCCCCGCCTGGGGCCACCCCGGGGGCGGGATCGGGGAGGTGGGGTCCGATCCTGCCGGAGAGGGGACGACACCCCAGGCTGGGTCGTGCTCAGGGCTCCAGGCTGAGGAGAGGGGGACCCCGTCCCAGGGTGAGACCCGCACCCCTCTCGAGCCTGTGCCCGTGAGACTGTCCGTGGCACTACGGGAAAATGTCCTTCTTTGATGAAAGACAGAATATGGTAATTTTATGGGCAAGCCGCTTCGTGTGAAACCCGGTGTCACCGTCCTAGAGCGACACTGTCCAGGTTTGGAGTTTCTCCTCCGAAATGGAAGGCTTGGTGGCCTCGTGGGGACATTCCTGCCTCTCCACCTGCCAGGCCCTCGGGCCCTCTGCTGGGCGGCTGCCCCTGCCAGCACCCACGGCGGGCTCTGGGCCACGGTGGGCGGAGCCGGCTCCGAGGGGGGCTCCCGCTCCCCAGAATGCCGTCCTTCCTCAAGCACTGCCCGCTGGCCACACCCCGGCCCTGGGCGCTGGACCCAGGCTCTGCGAGGTGGAGGGGAGACCCCATGTGACCCCGTGGAAATATGTCCTTTGATTACTGATCAGAGCGGCACCACACAACTCACGTGTGCACACACACGTGCACACACATGCAGCATGCACACACGTGGACACATGTGTGCACACAATCGTGCACACACGCGTGTAGCCCACACGTGCACGCGCATACATGTGTGCACCCACGCACGCACACACACAGCAAAAGGCTCCAAGCTCCAAACGAAGTAACTCGACAAAAAGTGGGAGGCCCATTCCGAGGCCAGCGTTCTGGCCCCCCAATACGTCTGCGGGCGGCAGGGAGCCCCACAGAGGCGGGGGAGGTGGGAGGTACCACCTGGGCGGCCTCCGCTGTCTCCAGGAACTCCGCAAACCAGCACAGGGTCCCCCTCCCCCGTGCCTTCGACCCCCCCCCCGAGGTCATCCTGAGCCTCCGAGTCGCTGTGCCTACATGAGCCGGGTCGCAGCCAGCCAGCCAGCGGGTGTCCCTGTGCCCAGGACGGACAATGAGAGAGAGTTAGGGCTTCGGGTGATGTGACACCACCTGGGTCTCTGCCTCGCGGTCTGAGTCCCCAGACCTCGGCACTGACCTTGGCACTGACTCTATGTGGACGCGAGGTCTCCGAGCAGGGCCGCCCCCTGCGAAGCGGGAGCCGCGCGCGTGTGCGCGCATGTGCGCGGGCTGCGCGGGCGGATCCGGGCCCAGAACCGGGTCAGGCAAGGAGGTTCCCTCTCCCGCCCAGCGGCGAGGACCCCGCGGCGGCCGGATCATCCGTGCGGCCTGGCCTGCGCGCTCTGCTGTTTTACACCAGACAATCCGCGCTGGCTTGGAAGGCCATGAACACCCAGGAAAAATGCAAATTATTTCTTCGCCTTTTTTAATTGTCACCGCGGCACCTGGAAATGAGATGGAAGCAGGCCCCCTCCCTGGTGGCGGAGACAGCTCCCAGGGCCACCTCGTTCTCGGATGTGACCAGAGAAGGCCCCCCGCGGGCCACCACGGCTCCCGGGAGACCCGGGCTCGGCGGGGACAGGAAGCAAATGAGGTGCTATTTAAAGCCACGTTTCCACCCGTGGAAAATCGAGAGCCTTGCCTCTCACAGGGTGGAATTGGGGGCGATGCTCAATTAGCCTAGAAAGCGTCCCCTCCGCCTGCCACCTGTGGAAGGGAACAGCTCCGGGGGGGGCAGCGTCGGAAGAGACTCCCCAAACCTTCATCCGGGGACCCCGTGGAGCGAGGAACAGCTCGGAGCTGCTCAGCAGCTTAATGATGTGGGACCCAGAATCCCCTCCTGGTCCCTGGCCCAGCGCACCCGCTTCCCCGAGGACGCAGATGGGAAGGGCTTGTGGGGGGACGCTTTACCCTCAGGAAGTGCAGGCTGAAAGAAGTAAGTAGGTTTCTACCGTGCATTCCGTCCTTGGGGGGTCCTGAGTACAAGGCAAGGTCAGATTTTGCTTCCCGAACCCCCTCAGGTCAGTGCGGGGTGGTGTCTGTGTGCCCCAGGTTGAGCTAAAGTTCAGGGTGCAGCCAGGAGTCGGGGTCTTTGTTCTTGGAGCCGCTGCCAGCCACCACGGCCATGGGCAGTGAGAGACAGAGGCCCCTCTCCTGGACCCCACGGTGTGGGTGAGAGACGGACCACGTGCTGGTAGCAGGGAGAGAACGGGGTGCTGGCTGGTGCCTGGGGAGCACCCGGACGGGGGAGGGGGCCACAGCTTTCCTGCTTCACCAGCCGACACCTCGTTTTGGCTAGAAGAGAGGTTATCGAATGTTCACGATCGGAAAACAACCCAAGGGCTTGTTAAAAATGCACGTTGCCCGTCACCCGCGTGGCGTGGCTGCTGTGGGCTGGATGTTCGTGCTCCTTGGATGAGGGGAGGACGGCTGAGAAGCCACAGGACGGGCGGGCTGTGATAAGGGGGCACGGAGGTCAAAGTTGGGGGCCCAGAGCGTGCAGCAGGCCCAGGCTGTGAGCTCCCCATGTGAACGCCGACCTCTTCCCATGTGACCGTCCTTTAAAGAAGAGGAAAGGAGACACGGAGACACGGAAAGACGGCCACGTGACGCCTGAGGCAGAGACCAAGTGACGTGGCTACAAGCCAAGGGACGTGGAGGCTCGTGGCCGGCACCAGAAGCTGGAAGCGTTTCCCCGGAGGCTTTGAAGGAGCCTCGCCTTGGCCTTCCCCCCCAGAACCACGAGAGAATACGCTCCTGGTGTCTTAAGCCCCCAGCTCGTGGGGTTCTGTGCCAGCAGGAAACTGAGGCCGCCTCCGTGCACCCCACCGCAAAGAGCGAGAGAACCAAGCCTGCCTGACCTCTCAGAGGCCACCCAGGGTGCTCCCGGGGGCCTCCCCGCCCTCCACCCCCGCTGTTCCCTGCCGTGTCAATTTCTTCTCCCCATCTCTCTCTTCCCTCGGGGGCCTCAGATCCCTTCTCCTGCACCAGCGCCTTCCAAAAGAAATAAAACGTGGCCACGTGTGTGAGTCTAAGTTTTCTCGTAGGCACGTAGAGACAACGGACAAGAAACGGGTAACATTCATTCATGATCACGCATCCGGTGAGCCCCCACGTCTATCCACATGGAATCAGGGGAGCACCCCACGAGACGCTTTGCGGGGTTCGGGGCACCGAGTCCTCGCACCCCGGTGTGCACTTCGCACCCGCCGCGTGTGTCGAATGCCTGTGGTTTACGTGTACCTAGAGCATCTCTGTGTTTTCGCGGGAGGCCCAGCCGTGCCGTGGACACCGAGGCCGTTTGCAGACGGAAGCCGCTCGCTCACCACAGCGTTGTTCCCAACGTGCAGGGGGTTCCCAGGAGCCACGCCGAAAACCAGGGTTTAAAAGAAAAGCTACATTCCAGTTAATTCAAATAAAAAGTTTAATTCTTCAGTCGCACCAGCCAATGTTTGAGTGCTCGATGCCACGCATGGCCAGGGGGCAGTGCAGCTCCAGACCCACCTGGAGGGTCACCACTGTCCCCACCCGCTCCTCCCACCATCCCCTCCCCCCAGCAGAGGGAATGGGACAGGCACAGCCCACCAGCGGCAAACCAGCGTCAGCCACGGCTGCCCTCGAGGCCCAGGCTGTATAAGGGGCATGGGGAGAAGCACAGGTGAGGGCAGGGCACTCTGGGATGGGGGGCAGGACGGGCACCGAATGGGGGGGCCCCGAGTGAGGCTGAGAGAGTGACGAGTTTCTCAGGTAGGTGTGGGGTATGTTGGAGGGAACACTATTTTCAAAAGGCTGCAAGCTGATAGCAGTTCAAACCCACCTGGATGGCTACTATCAAAAATTAAAAAAATAAATAAAAATTTTAAAAAACCCCAAAAACCGTAAAACACAGTGTTGGCGAGGATGCGGGGAATTCGGACCCCTGCGCATTACCGGTGGGAAGGCAGAACGGTGCAGCCGCTGCAAAAAATGGTGTGACAGTTCTCCAGAAAATTTAACGTGGAGTCACCGCACGATCCAGCAATCCCGCCTCGGGGTGTGTATCCGAAAGAGTTGAAACCGAGGTCACAGAGAGACGTTGGCACACCCGGGCCGGAGCAGCCGCCTTGTTCGCAGCTGCCACGAGGTGGAGGCGACACAAGTGTCCGCTCGCAGACGAGGGGATGAGCCAGGTGTGGTGCGCACGTGCGCCGGGATACCATCCAGCCCTAAAAGGAAGGGGATTGCCACCACACGCCGCCACACAGATGACCCTCGAGGACGTCCTGCCACACGGAATGAGCCCGTCGCCGGAGGGCGGACGCTGTGTGATTCCGTTTCCGTGAGGACCCCGCGTTGTCTAACGCGTGGAGACAGAAAGTAGATGGTGGGTGCCGAGGGCTGGGGGGCCAGGAAGGGTTCCTGCATAAGGGGGACCGAGGTTCAGTTTGGGACGATGGAAAGTTCTGGAGATGCTGGCTGGACAAGGCGATTGTACGGAATGCCACTGCATCGCGGCTTTGAACGTGGTTAAGGCGATACATTTTATATGCTGCTTTCACAATTGACAAAATTAACTACATTTTGTTAAGGCGATACATTTTATATGTTGTTTGCACAATTGACAAAATTAACCACATTTCGATGACATATGAAATCAGATTTTAGATCAGGCCCACACAACAGTTTCCACTATTTAATTTTTTTTTTTTTTTGGTAGTGCTATTAAAGAAAATGTATACTTCTTCACACCTGGAAGAGAACCAGCTTCCACCCGGGGCCAGCCACCCAGGACTCGAATTTGTCATTCAGAGGCAACCTTCCTTTCCAATGTCAGGTTTTACAATTCTAACCGCCCTGGGGCCCTGCTGGAATTTGGATTCTCACGAGTCCTACTGAAAAAAATAATAGTCTGGAAAGCCGGAGAATGCCTGGTGATTTCGGTCGCCCCAGGAGCTGCAGTCAGAACCTGAGGGAGCCTGGCAGCTAGAGGGGGTGGGCAGAGGTCCAGGGTCCCCCCCTTACTCCTGGAAGAGCCTCGAAGAGCTCAGCGCCACCCCTGAATCCGGGCGCCTCTGTCGGGCGGTCCCAGCGTGGGGAGGGCCACGGGCGGCGGTGGAGAAGGACCGCTGGGCGCAGAGCTTAGCAGGCCCTCGGCTTCCGCTGCCAGCATCCGGGTCCCTCCCCTTCCCCCCCAGCAGGCCTCAGGCTGGGGGGCGGGGTCAACCTTCTGTCTCCAGCTGCCCTCGTGGGTTGGGGTATTGCTGGGGTACCAATAACGTGGAAGTCTACAGTTCCGAAATCCAAACCTTTCAAAATTCTAAGTCACTTTCAAGCCTCGTTTGGTGGCAAAACCTGATGTGCCCCCCTACGGTGACTGCCCTGCGCTCCGCCTGTGGACACAGTCCTGCGTGTGGTTATGGGGGGCGGCACGCAGCACCCCGGCTAGGTCACCCACGCCACATACGCTGTGCCACCTTCCCGCAGGAAAGACGCTGTGGAGCCCACCCAGGGCCAGGAGCTGAAGGACAGCGGACCTCTGGTGTCCGCCTCTGAGGACTGCAGGAAAGTGCATGCATTCATTCACTCATTCATTCACTCATTCATTCACTCATTCATTCATTCATTCACTCACTCATTCACTCACTCACTCACTCATTCATTCACTCACCCATTCATTGACTCATTCATTCATTCACTCATTCACTCATCCACTCATTCGTTCGTTCACTCATTCACTCACTCATTCATTCATTCATTCACGCATCCATCCATTCACTCACTCATTCATTCGTTCACTCACTCATTCATTCACTCACTCATTCATTCACTCACCCATTCATTAACTCATTCATTCATTCACTCATTCACTCATCCACTCATTCGTTCGTTCACTCATTCACTCACTCATTCACTCATTCATTCACTAACTCACTCATTCATTCATTCACTCATTCATTCACTCACCCATTCATTAACTCACTCACTCATTCACTCATTCATTCATTCACTCACTCATTCACTCATTCACTCATTCATTCACTCATTCATTCATTCATTCACGCATCCATGCATTCACTCACTCATTCATTCACTCATCCATCCATTCATTCATTCACTTATTCATCCATTCATTCATTCACTCATTCATTCACTCATTCATTCACTCACTCACTCACTCACTCATTTGTTCACTCATTCACTCATTCATTCATTCACTCATTCACTCACTCATTCATTCAGTCACTCATTCATTCACTCATTCACTAATTCATTCATTCATTCACTCACTCACTCATTCACTCACTCACTCACTCATTCACTCACTCACTTATTCACTCATTCATTCACTCACTCATTCATTCATTCACTCACTCATTCATTCACTCATTCACTCACTCACTCATTCATTCACTCACTCACTCATTCACTCACTCACTCACTCATTCATTCACTCATTCACTCATTCACTCACTCACTCACTCATTCATTCACTCATTCACTCACTCATTTGTTCACTCACTCGTTCACTCATTCATTCATTCGAAATGCGGTCTGCCAGTCCCGGGGGTCCCTAAGACCCTTCCGGAGGGTCCACGTGCAGCTGTTTCTCAGTTTCGCTGAGTCGTTACTTACTTTGTCACCGCTCAGACGTTGGCACCCATGGGCCGAAGTGCAAGAGCCGGCGCCTCTGCAGGACCCGGGGAGCGGTGCCAACAACGGGGGTGCCCTCGTCAGGAGAAGCGGGGCGCCGCGGGCGAGGGGACCGCGCGTCCCCCAGACCCTGTCCCCCTGCGTTTCTCTGTCACTTCAGACCTTTCCGCCATGTGCGCCCTTCTGCGTCTCCACCGCACCCACGCGCTCTGCCCCGAAATCCAGATGTTTTAAAAAGACGTCGGACGCCCCGCTTCGGTGGCTCCCTCCGTGGGTCACCGAGGATGAGAGGGGTCACCGAGCCGTAATCCCGCCTCACCTCTGACCTCTCTCCTTCGCTTTACACAAGTTCCCCCGCCGCGGCCCAGCCTCCCCTCCCCCTCCTCCTCTCCAAGGGAAAAAGCGCAGGCATTTTTTTGGGGGGGATGGGGGTTGGGGACTTCGGGGGACTCCGCGGAGATGGCCTCTCTCTGAGGTGCGCGCGACGGGACGAGGCAGTCACCTCTGCTGGCGACTGCTCCGCGGACCCGCTCTGTGTCCGGCCACCGAGGGGGGAAGCTGTGCCCCGCCGCCCCCCCAACACACACTGGGAAGAGAACGGAGGCGACGAACGGCTTTGATTTTAAACGGGGGGGGGCGGTGGCATTGCAATGGGGGAGCTCCTGGCACCACGCAGCTGCGTAGCCGCGGGGACCCGCGCGGGGACGTCACGGGCCACGGCTGGGCGATCGCGCCCGGGGACCTGGGTGCGGGGGGGGGGCGCCGAGGACGCGCGCGGGAGGCCTGGGGGGGGCCGGAAGCGCCATCGCCCGTCTGGGGGCGTTCCGGGGGGGCGAGGGCGGGCCCGCGGCTTCCCACCCGTCCGCCCCCAGCGCCACCTCTTCCCCGAGCCCCGACCAGCGGCTTTGAAGTCGCTGCGGGGCTCGTCCCCCGCCCCCCACCGCGCTTCGCCGCGAGTCCCGCGCGCCCCTGTTTCGTGGCGCGGCACTCGTACCCGGGGTTGGGGCGCAGGCTTCCACCTCGGAGGGGAGAATCCGCGCCCCGCAGGCCATCCCCTGGGTCCGCGCCTCGCCGGCTCCGAGCCAGAGGGCGCGAGTGTAGACGCTCCCGCCTCCCGGGACCGGCCAGCGCTGGCGCCGGGGCCACAGCGCCCCCTAACTCCCTCTCGGGGAGCCGCGGGGCACCTGGCAAGTGGCGACGCATCACCCCTAAAACCACGCTTCCCCCGGGGTTCGCTGCTAACCCAGATGCGCAGGGCGCACAGAGACCCTAGGACGAAATCTGCCCCCAGGCCTCCTGGGGGGCCACACGCGACACCCCCACGAGAGATCCCCTCCCCCAACCTGCTGCAGGGCGAGGGGTGGAGGAGCCGCGTCCACGCAGAGGCTGCGGATTCCAGAAGGAAGAGACCCAGGCCCGCCCCGGCGAGCAGAGGCTGGCGCCCCGCGCGCCCCAGGGGGAAGCCGGCGTGGGGCTCCCCGCTGGGCCCCCAGGAGGGGGGCCAGCTCGCCCCGGACACCTCCAGGCCACTCCTGGGTGGCGCGGGGAGCGCTGGGGGCCCAGAAAGGAGCCCGCCTCTCCCCACCCCCACCCCAGGCAACGCCCACCCGGCCCCCACCGCCCCGGAGCCAGCGGCTGCTGCGAGTCGCCCCCAGTTCTGGAGGGGGAGCGAACGGGCATCCCCGCTTCCCTTTTCGCTGGACTTTGCGTTTTCTAGTCGTTTCCACCGCGGAATGCAGACTCCCGCCCGGGCGGAGAGGCCGAGGCCTGCACTTGGGCCCATCTCACGCCCGCCTCTCTGGCCATCTTGACCCGAAGTCCGTTCCCGCCGGCTGCGGAGAGTGCCCCCCGGAGCCCGGTCTGCACCCCAGCAAGACTCGGCTGCACCTCCGAATTGCAAGGCTGAGCTTGGGGCGGCTGCTTAGCGCCAGGAGCCGCTGAACTTGGTGTCTACGGATCAGGCAGAAAACCTAAGCGTTGCCTCAAGTGTGGCCCTCGTTGAGGGGAGCCCGCTCTTCGCCCTCCCAGCGAGCCTGCCAGGCCTTGGCACCAATCCTTGGTGTTCCGCAGGCCGCCTCCCTCCGTCCCTTCCCCCACCAGGCAGGGCTGTGGGGGCAGGGGAGGGGGGTACAGAGCAGCAACATCTGTAACCCAGAGGCAGCCCCGCCGCCAAAGTTAGCCCTGGCCTGGGGAACCCAGAGCTCAGAGCAGGCGGTTAATTAGCACAACCCCTCTTTCCGGCCCGGCGGAGGGGCAGGTGTGAAGGCGCAGAAATGCCAAGGCATTAGCTCCGCATGTGAGAAAGCCCCGTGCGTATCCCGTTTCTCTCTTCCCGCCCGCGTTAATTCTCCAAACGGCAGAGTTCCTGAACTTTGCCGTCATCCCAGAGGCTGTTGTGTCTTAGGGGATTAAGCGACAGGAGACACACACACAGAAGTCTGAAACCCCATCACGCCTGGTGCAGCACGGAGAGGCCGTCTGCAGAGAAACGGAATGATTCTGCCCTGCCGCGGGTTGGGAGAGGGGAGAGGGGAGAGGTTTTTTTGCAGCACTTCTGCAATGTGCATTAACTTCCCAATGTTGCTTTGCTGGGCTTTTTCTGGCATGGGAGTGTCCTGCTGGGCGAGGGAGCTTCAGGGAGAGGTGTTAAGAGTCAGTCCCAGGCCCTAAAGGGCGAGGACCATATATCAGCCCTGGGAAGGGCTTTGGGGACCTAGCAAGGCACCCTGAAGGCTGAGACTAAGGTAGGCACCCCCTATGCAGGTGGACACCAGCGGGCACACGGGTATGTGTCCAGAGGGCCCCTGACCGAGCCTTTGAGCTGGTGAAAAGCCAGCACTGCTCTTCTGAGCGCTGTGGGGGAATCACCCCAATAGAACAGAACCCCCCACACCCGCCGCCCATACTATGCAGATAAAAATGACCATCAGCTAGACACCCGTGCTTAAGAAATGACCAACTCAGTTGATTGATAATTGAATCAAGCATAGAGAATGTCTAAATTTAATTCACAGTTAGTTTCACCCTTTGATAGCAAGCCACATATCTTAACAGATTTCTATTCGATAAAGGAAAAAGTAAATCAATTCTGTGACTAGCTTAAATGTAGGTTTTTAAAACCTCTGTCTCCCCCAGCCCACCAGCACGCAACTCTGCGTGGCTCCCCCCAGGAAAGCGGTGTTTGACTGTTGATAATTAGGGGTGGGTGGGGGGTGATGGTTTAGGTATTTTCTTTCTGACATGAAACCTGGACTAATGAGTTATAGGTCTCATTAGCTGAAGATGGTTGGGCTGGGTTGGATCGAGTGGTTTTAAGTTAAACTCCAAGTTGCCTAAAATTCTAAAACTCGCCAGCCACTCACACCGTTAGTTCTAAAAGTCCTGTACAGCCAGCGGGTGCGAGTTTATGCTACGCCAGCCTCGCCGTGACGACCTGCGCCTTTCGGGAAAGAAAGAAAAGCAAAGGAACTTCATGGGCTGTGAGGGAGGCGGGTGGGTGTCCCCGGGGTGCCTTCAAAGGTCAAAGGGAAGCCGGTGGACAGAGTCTGGAATTTCTCCCACTCTCGGTTTGAGTAATTGCAAGATTAGAGAGCGTGGCTCGGTGTCCTCAGAACTCATTATCGCTGTCCATGTTCTCCCGCCTTGTTTTGTGGAGAGCTCGGCCGTCTTGAGCTGTGCAGACACCGCTCTGCAACATCTTTCGCCAAACCCGTGTCACCGTTTGTCTCTGGGTTATTCAGAAACACGTTGCTTTCTTCCAGATCATCGCAAGTGCAAGGGGACATGTTCCTTACGGTAGAGGTGGCAGGAAACAAACAAACAAACAAACAAACAGCTAACAATCCGTCTGACTCCCACGCATGCCCCTGCACAGCCTGAGCAGGGAAGGCCCTAGCGGACCCCACGGCCAGAGCCTCTCGGGTGGACGCAGTGAGGGGGGGCCTCCAGCAGACACGGGCCCAGCTTCCAGAGGGGCCTGAACATACTGGGATTAGGAACAGCAGTGAAACAGGATGCAAGTGCAGGAAAACGGTTCCCAGGGCACAAGGCGGCTCCCCAAAGCAGTCTGGTCCTCTGAGGCCCCCGAGACATCCCGAGGGAGGGTGGGCCACGACAGAGGTGGGTCCACACGTCGAGTCCTCCTTCCGATTCCCGTGGGCAGCCTCTGCTTCCGGGAGAAGCCGGGTTAGGGATGGCGCATCTAGGGGCCAGGCCCCCAGCCGTGCCCAGCCGTGCCCAGCCTCCCGCTTCTCCTGCTGTCCCAGGCTAGCGCCCGGGCTCAGCCTCAGAGGGAGGACCTCTCCCCGTGGGCCCTCTCCAGTGGGTGCCTCGCCACGTCACGCCCCCAGCACCCAGGGAGCTTGGGCTGAGACAAGCCGCTTCTGCTCCAGCTTGGGCAGTGAGCTGCCAGCAGCCCCCGGCCTCCACTGGTGCCAACCCCACCCAGCAGGCTCTCTGCGGCCCCAGGGTGCCTCTGGGGAGCTGGGAGGCCCATGGAGGGTGCGTTTAACCCCTTCCTTCCTGGGGCTCCCGGGAGGAAGTCCCTGACCCCAGGCCCCAGCGTCTGCACCCGGGGCCCCAGGTTCACCCCCTGGGTCTGTGGGCTTGTGCTTGGCTCCAAGGAGAGCACAGGCCGCTGCCTGGTCGCCCCGCTGACCCGCTGGGCCCACCCCCAGCTCCCCCAGCCCCTTGGTTTCGGCCTTTGTCTGCCGGCCTGGTTGGTCCTGGCGGCTGCAAAAGGCGCTGATGGTTTTCTCGGCCAGTCAGAGACATTTCTCTCCACTTGGCCCAACTCCCCTGTCGGCGCCCCCAAAGCAGGCCGCGGCGCGGAGTTCCCCGCCCCCGATTTTGTTGGGGTCGAGATTTCGGTGTCCCTGCAGACTCAGTGAACGCCAATCTCGTCGCGTTCACTTTCTCTTAGTGTCCCCACGCCCATCCAGAGGCGTGTGGGCAGCGAGGGGACAGGAGAGAAGCCGGGAAAGTCACCCTCCCCCGGCCTCGTTTTAAAGAGAAACGGAAGGCGGGCTCCGCGGCCCGGCGCCCAGCGTCTCCGGGAGGGCTCTGCCACCCTCAGCGGGGCGAGGTGCCTTCTGTGACACCAGCGCCGACGCTGTGACTGCCCTGAGTCCAGAAGCCCCTCCCCTCTCCCCGCGAGCCCCGCTCTGGCGCAGCCCCCCCGGGAGCGTGCGGGCCGGGTCCCCGTGCGCGGGCGCCCTCCAGGCCCCGCAGACGAGCAGGGCCGGGGTTCCCGGCCGGGGCCTCGCTCCGTGCGGGGGAAACACCCTCACCCGCGGACTGCTGGCCTGGCCGCGCGGGGAGGCGGCCCCTCGGCCCGCGGCGGCCGGCGGCCGGGTCGCAGGGCCTCGGGGCTGGGCCGCGGCATCCCCGGACCGAGGACAGGGACGCGGGAACGCGGGCGCCGCCGCGCCCCGCGGGAGCACAGCCAGGGCGGGGCCCGGATCCGCCAGGAGCCCTCTGACACGTTTTAGAGAAGCTTCGGGTTACGATTCGTTGCGATCGCCGTGTGTGTCAGACGCGGTGGCCTCAGGCCCCGAGCAATGCGACTGGGCACCACCGCGGCCCAAATTCCCGCCGCCCGCGCCCTGGCCGGGAATGGCGCCCACTCCCGAGCGGCGCTCTTTCTCGGAGGGCTTGTCACGTTTGGGTGGGCGGCTTCGGGAGGCCGCAGACCCTCCTCTAACTCCTTCTTTCCTCATTCCTCTCTCCCTCCCCTCCTCCTCCCGCCCCTGCCCCTCCCAGGCCCCCAGCTCAGTACCCCACGGGGACCCCCTCCTCAGAGCAACCGAGGGCGCAGCCTGGAGACCCCCGCATCACGTTCCTGCCCATGACATGCTGCGTCAGAGTTCGAGCCCCAGCGGGGACTTTGGGGCCGGGGCCGGGGGACAGCACACAGCGGCGTGGGCTCGCTTACTGCCGAGGCCCTCGCAGGCAGGGTGCCCCAGACCCTGGAAAGCGTGTCTCAGGGGGCTGCCTCTGGTTTTCTTGGGATGGGTGAGACATTAACCTCAGGGCGGTGCTGGAAGCTTTCGCTGGGTCCCCTCACTCCAGCCACCCCACCTCCCTTCCAGAGTAACTGGGCATCCCCCGGGCCCTGATGATGGCTCTCAGGGCTTCAGGAAAGTGACCCCTAAACATCCCTACAAGTGTCAGTAGGGTGTTCCCACAAGCTTCATCACCCCCGCTTTCCTAGGGGCGGGCAGAGTGGAGGGTTTCGTTTTTGGAGACCCAGGCAGGGCCCCTGGCAGGTGTGTGCCTAGCCAGATCATTGGGTGCTGACCCCTCCAGTGTGGGGGGATGGGGGAGAGATGCTAGTCACCCCAAGTGAGAAGCGGCCTCCCCCGCTCTGCTTGAGTCTCACAAAGAACCCAGAAGCTTCTGTCTTGGGAGCCTACCCCCACCCTGTACCTGCCTACCTTTGCCACCTCGGGTGGCCAGGTGACCTAGCCCAGCTCTTCCTTCGGCCCCTCCACAACGCCCCTCCCCCCCTGGGGTTTTGTCCCATCACAGCCCACGCCCTGGGGCCTGCAGCGGGTGAACAGAGATGCCGCGGAGAGAGGACAGGACCTGGGTGAGGACAGGACAGCTGAGCCAGGCTCAGGTGAAGCTTTCAAGCCTCGGGGCGGCCTGCTGATCTTATCGCGTGGCTCCTGGCCTGGCAGCACCCCAGGGTGCAGTCACAGGCCCAGAGTCAGCTCTGCAGTGGACTTCAGCAGCTGGGCACCCTACGGCCCCACCTGACCTCCTCTCCCCTCCCCACCCCACTTTCCACCCAGGACCCTTACGCCAAAGCTCCTGCACCCCCAAAGTTGCCCTTTGGGAACTTTTTCCAAAGTTTGCAAATTTCCATTAAAAAAATGCCTTCTCCGTGATGGACAGGCGCACCTGGGGTGACAACGGTGTTGGGGGTGTCTGCTGCTGGGGGTAAGGGGAGAAGAGCAAACACGAGGGAGCTTCAGGGAGGAGGGGGAGGGGAAGAGGAAACCGAAGTTCAAGTGGGATGTTCTGACAGCAGCTGGAAAGGAAGTTTAGAAAGAGACAGAGAAAGTGGGGGGAGGGGAAATCCAATCACTCCCTTCATCATTTGATTCCTAATTCCCTTAGTTTACAGGATTTTAAGACAGAGGAGATGAGGTTTAAGCCCCGGTAGCCCAGGAATCCGTGACGGGCTGGGAATGGGGGGCAGGGTGAGGGGAAGATGGGGGGCCTGCACCCCCACTCCGGAGGGTTTTGAAGGTTTGGCGGAACTGTCAGCTCTGTTCTGTTTTCCAGACAAGAAGATGCCGTGACCACCCCATGCTCCTTCCTTCCTTCCTTCCTTCCTTCCTTCCTTCCTTCCTTCCTTCCTTCCTTCCTTCCTTCCTTCCTTCCTTCCTTCCTTCCTTCCTTCCCCCCCTCGGAGCCCCCAATCGTGGCGCCCGCGCTTCCGGGTCCACATGCATGTTTCATGAGGGTGGGTGTCCCCGCGGGACCCCGCGGCACGCGCGCGCCGCCCTGCACACGCACGCACACGCACACGCACACTTACAGTGAGTGTCGGCGGGCGGAGGGGCCCGCGCGCCAGCTCTGCGTGCAGCACAGGAATCCGCCGGGTCACCCAAGTCAAATGTAAGTGACAACGTCCCTCTGCGCCGGCCGGGGACGCGGACTGCAAACGTCTCTTTGTATCTCGGCGGCTCCTGTAATATGATTTATGCATTTTTGTGCAAGGAATTGTGGGATGTCTTGTTCCCCCCACGGTAAACAATATGGAAATGTTAAGCAGAGCATCTTCCAGCGCGTGTCCACGAACGCGCACCGGGGGTGGGGGGACCCGGCGGGGCTGCCGCGGTGGCGCCGCGGACCCCTGGAGCGGGAAGCGCCGGCCAGAGCGCGGCCGAGCGCAGGGGACGCGCTGCAGGTCCCTCCGGGTTCGGTCCCGGCGCGCGGGGCCCGGGGACGCGGCCGCTTTAAGGGCAGGCGGGGCGGCGGGGGCGGGGGAGGGGCGGCCTCTGTCACCGAGCGGCGGCGGGCGCGTCACGTGGGCGCGCGGCGCCGCGGCCATTGGCCCGAGGCACGTGTCCAGGAGCCCGCACCCGCGACGTCACTCGAGGGGGCTCTGTTAAAAATAAGAACAAAAATCCAGAGCGAAAGTGTCTCCGGCTGCGCCCAGTGGCCTGGAAATTGCCGAGCGGGCGGCGAGCGCGCGCGGACGGCGAGGGAGCGCGGGCGCCGCAGCCCGGCCCGGCCCGGCCTCCCGCCGCTCACCCATGCGGCTCGGGCCGCGGGGCTCGGCGGGGCTCGGCGGGGGCGCGGCCGCGCGCCGCAGGGGCGCCCCGGCGCGCAGCCGGCCGGCGGCCGAGCGCAGCGCGGGCCCGCGGGCCTCCATGTGCGAGCAGGCGGCGGCGGCGGGCGCGCTGACCGCTCGCGCCCCGCACCCTCGAGGGCCGGCCCGGGCGCGCGGGCGGGGGCGGCCGGGCGGCGGCGGCGGCGGCGGCCGGAGCGGGCCCGGGCGGGCGTGAGCGCCGGCGAGCGCGCTGCCTGCATGCGCGCAGCCCCGGCTGCAGCGCCGGAGCCGGGGCGCGGAGCCCCGCGGCGCCCCGGGGGCCCCGCCGGGCCGCGGTGACCGTGTCGCACGCACCCGCGCGCGCTGCGCCCGCGAGCGCCGGACTCTGCTGAAGCCCCCGGCGTCCCGGCGAGGGGCGACTCGTGGTGTCCTCGAACTCGACTCGCGGATTGGACCGGCTCGGCTCCGAGCGCGGCCGGCGGCTCGTGGGACGCCCGCCCTGGCCGCGGCCGCCGCGCGCGCCCTCGGAGCACTCGGCGGGGCAGCGGCGCGGGCCGGCGGCTGATCGGAGGGGCTTCCCGGAGAACCGGTGTGCGGTTTGTCGCGGACAGCATGGAGGAGGAGGACCCGAAGCCCGGCGAGGCGGCGGCGGCGGCGGCGGCGGCCGTGGGGGCGCAGCGGCAGTCGGAGTCCAGCCCCGGCGGCGGCGGCGGCCCCGGCCCGGGGGACGCGGACACCGGCCGCCGGCGGGCGCTCATGCTGCCCGCGGCCCTGCAGGCGCCGGGCAACCACCAGCACCCGCACCGCGTCACCAACTTCTTCATCGACAACATCCTGCGGCCCGAGTTCGGCCGGAGGAAGGACGCGGGCACGTGCGGCGCCGGCGCGGGCAGCGGAGGCGGCGCGGGCGGCGCGGACGGAGGCGGCGGCGGCGGCGGCGCGGGCGGCGCGGACGGAGGCGGCGCCGAGCAGCTCGCGGGGTCGGGCCGGGAGCCCCGGCGCAGCGCGCCCTGTGCGCCCACGGCGGGCGGGCCGCTGCCGGGCGGCGGCGGCGGCGGCGGCGGCGACGCTCCGGGCGAAGGCGAAGGTGGCTCCAAGGCGCTCTCGCTGCACGGCGGCGCCAAGAAAGGCGGCGACCCCGGAGGCCCCCTGGACGGGGCGCTGAAGGCCCGCGGCTTGGGCGGCGGAGACCTGTCGTTGAGCTCGGATTCGGACAGCTCGCAGGCCAGCGCCAGCCTGGGCGCGCAGCCCATGCTCTGGCCGGCCTGGGTCTACTGCACGCGCTACTCCGACCGGCCGTCGTCAGGTGAGTGCGCGGGGCTGCGGCGCGGCGCCGGCGCGGGGGGGACTCGTCGGGAGGAAGGAGACACGGGGACCCTCCGTTCCCCAGACACACACAAAGACGCGCGCACGGCGACATCGTGCGCGGCTGGCGCTGGCCGGGGCTGTGTCCACAAGGCTGGGGGTCAGGACGCATTGTACAGGGGTACAGACTTCTTACTACAGAAGGAGATCTCTCTCTCTCTCTCTCTCTCTCTCTCTCTCTCTCTCTCTCTGTCTGTCTGCCTCTTTGGAGCCTCCTCGCACAGCCCCTTGCCTCCTCCCCCTGGCTGGAGTTTATCTGGTGGGGTGTGGGTGGTGGTGGCTGGAAGACAGGGGTGCAAGCTGGCCGCACACCCCCCTCCCTGATCCTTCTAACTCTGTCTGGAGCCGGGACGCGGCCCGCGCGCGCCCCCAACCCTAGCTCCATCCTGCGACCCAGAAACCCCAGAGGCAGCCTGGGAAGAAAGAGCAGGGCTGCTGCCCACCCCTGGCCTGCCGGGGCCGAGTGGGGGAGCTGGGAGAGGCCAGGCGGAAGACAGGGGCGCCCTTTGCCCTCTCCCGGGTCGTATTTGCCAAGCGGGGGCAGGAGAGCGTAGCCCCATCTTGTGCACACACGGCCGGACGGAGGGGGGCCTGCGATCCCCCGGATAGAAGGGACCCTCTGCCAGAGGTTTCCTGGGGAGCAGACTTTTTTAGAGCGGGCGTGTGCAGAGGTGCTGGGTGCATTTCTCACAGGTCTGATATTTTTCAAAAAGCCAAGTCCGAGTCCCCACAGAAACCGCTGCCTTAAATGCGGGTCTGTAACCGCGAACCGCCATTAGCAGCAGACTCCATTGGTCCCGAGCCTGCTGCGCGCAAACCGGACCCCCTGTGCCGGCCCCAGACCCCTCAACTGTTTTGCAGGGTCCTTAACCCAGATCGCAGCTGCACTGAGTCACCCCCCTGGGCCACCTTCCCGCAGAAACGTGTGGGCATCTCTGCGGAAACCCGAATTTCTCCAGCCAGACCTGAAATTTGCTCCATTGTTCTCGCCTCCCTCCTTTGTTAATATTTAATTAACATAGAGGCTCACAATGCGGCCGGCTTTGTGCGCGGGAGCGCTGCCCGCCAGGCCCGGTGGCCGGGGCGCCCGCCGCGCGCGCCGGCCCAGAGCCGCGGGTCTCCTGCGCCGGAAAGGAACACTCCCCCCGCAAGTTCGCGTTGTCGTTGCTCGGCGTTTGCGGGGAAACGCCAGCCAGAGTTTCCTCGCTGTGGCTTGGGGCCGTTTCGCATACTCCTAAGTGGTCTTGTGTTTTGAAAGAAAATGCAAGAAGGAAGGGAACGGAAAACCCCGCTCTTCGGGAGATTTTTCTGGCCGTACAATGGCGTGTCTTTTCGCGGGCTGCTTCCTGCGCTCGGGAGCCCCAGGAGCAGGGGCGTGTGGGGGTTCAGGCGCCCTGCCCCGCGCAGGGAGGGTGCAGGGAGGGCGGAGGCGGCGGCGGGCTCCGGAGCACGAGGCGGCGGCCGCCCGGGCCTCCCGGGCCTCTCCGGGCCTCGCTGGGCCGCCCCCCGCCTCTGCGCGCGCCCCGGGAGCTGGGCCCACCGCCGGGTCCCCGCACCCCCCGGATCGCGGCCAGGCCTGCGGCCCGGAGCCGGCGCCCTTGGCGTGTGCGCGGCGGTGGCTGCGCGGGTGCGCGTGGGGGGTGCTTTAGAGTCTAAGGAGCCCCAGATTGAGCCCCGCGGCCTTGGAGCCCCCTCTCCGACGCCCAGAGACCCTCTTGGGGAGTTTGCCTCCCCTAACGGAGCCAAGGCTGGCCCGGCCGCTGGGAGGAAGTCCCCGGCGCCCTCTGGGTCTCGGGACTTCCCCAGCCCCCTCGCTCGGCGCGGCCCGGAGCGCTTGTCGCTGGATGAGACGCCGCCGCCGCCGCGCAGGGCGGGGGCGGGGGGTGGTGGGGGACAGGGTAGGGACCCCAGGTTCTGGCTGCCTGCCGGAGGTCCAGCCTTCTCTAGCCGAAGGGGCCTCCTTAGAAGTTGGGGCGCGGAGCTTCCCAAAGTTGATTCTCACACTTCGCAGATTAAGAGACGCGGACGGAGTCACACTCCCTCCCCAGCCGCCTTTGCGGCCTCATCCCTGAGCTCGGAGGACCGCCCCCCTTCCCCCCCCCCCCGCTCCCCTCGCTCAGCCTTTTTCGGGTGGCGGGTCCTGGGAGCCCACCAGCCCTGTCCCATTCCAGCCTCAGCGACCGCCAGGCGTCCCAGTGGGAGGAGGCCCAGGCGGGGGGACCTTGTCGCCCAAGGTCAGCTGGGCCCCCTGCACTCTGGGGGAGGGGCAGGCAGCTGTGGTCAGCTCTGGGGCAGGGACCCACCCCTCTCCTGTGCTGGGAGCGGAGGAGACTTGGGGTGAGAACTGCTCCCTCTCCACCCAGGAGAAGGTGTGTGTGTGTGTCCTGTGCTCTTGCCCGGAAAGAAAGCAATGACCTTGGACCTGCGGGGGGGGGGGCCAGGAGGGACCCCTCCTCCTGTTCTCAGGACCCACCGCCCCCGGCTCCAGCAGCCCTTGGCATTCTGGGGGCTGTCCCCTGCGGGGGTCCTGTGGCAGCCCCGCCGTAGCCCCAGGCACTCCTTCTGGTACCCTGGCTGCCCCCGTCCCCCTCCCCTCGGGCCTAGCACCTCCCCCTCCCCCTCCCTCTCCCTGGACGGAACCTCAGAAAGGGCTCTCTGGGGCTTTGCTTCCCTGCTGGAACTTTCCTTCTCTCAGGAGATCTCCGGAAGCCTGCCCTGTACCCCTCTGCCACCCGGGGACCAGACTGGCCCGGCCCACGGTCTCCTTCCGCGGGGGGCGGGTCGCGGCGGGGGATGGGTGGGTGGGTGCGGGGGGGGCCCTCACCGGGCCCCAAGCCCAGCCCACTCTCCCCCAGGCCGGCCCTGCCATACGGGGCCGCCCGCCTGGCCGCCTCCTAACCCGCGTCCCCTCTTGTCGCCTGTGCCCGCCCAGGCCCCAGGTCCCGCAAACCAAAGAAGAAGAACCCCAACAAGGAGGACAAGCGGCCGCGCACGGCCTTCACGGCGGAGCAGCTGCAGCGGCTCAAGGCCGAGTTCCAGACCAACAGGTACCTGACGGAGCAGCGGCGCCAGGGCCTGGCCCAGGAGCTCGGCCTCAACGAGTCGCAGATCAAGATCTGGTTCCAGAACAAGCGCGCCAAGATCAAGAAGGCCGCGGGCAGCAAGAACACGCTGGCCGTGCACCTCATGGCGCAGGGCCTGTACAACCACTCCACGGCGGCCAAGGACGGCAAGTCGGACAGCGAGTAGGCCGGGCCGGGCGGGCCGGGCCGGGCCGGGCCGGGCGGGCGGCGCCACGCAACGCAATAACCCCACGTCGCTCGTAGAGGGCCAGTGTGTAAAGATGATACCAGCATTCCCAGTGACCAGACCGCGTACTAGCTATGGTTCTGCAATATTCTATGTGTATATATGATTTACAGGTGGTGTCAAACCCAAAATATGACTATAAAATATTTTTTTTGATTTTTTTGTGTGATTCTGTTAATTTTATAATTTTTTTCTTCTTTTTTTTTTTTTTTTTTTTTTTTTTTTTTGTTAAATTTCAAAAGAAGAAAAACGTTAAAACAACTTGCTGAAGTCCAAAGATTTTTATTGCTGCATTTCACGCGACTGTGAACCGAATAAACAGCTCCTACTTGGTCTTTGAGTCCTGCCACTTTGTTTGTGTGGGCTCGGTGAGGTCGGCAGGAAGGGGTCACACCCCGGGGCTGCACCGGGGGCCATGGCCCGCCAGGAGATGCTGGGGTCCTCCTCGGAGAAGTGTGGGAGCGTGGCCGTGGGGAGCGCAGGCGCCCTAAGGCCAAGGCCCCCGTGTTGGGCCCTGGGCCCTGCTCTGCCCCCCTCTCCTCCTGCCTTCTCCCCCTGTCCGGCTTCCCCCTCGCCAGGCCCTGCGTGCTGCCATCTGCGTCTGTGTCACTGTCCCCTGTCCCACTCCCCAATGCCAGCACCAACTCTCTGTCTCCAGGCACAGGGGGCTCCCCGTCAGAGAACTCCGTGAGCAGTAGGGTGACCTCTTCCCTCCTCCTGGCCCCAGCCCAGGGGATCTGCAGCACCACCGCCTCCCAGAAGCCCGCGGGGCCGAGCCCCAGAACTGGTAGGCGGAGTCCAACGGCTCTGGGTGAGCAGAGTTGGCATTTTCTTCCTTTCCTTTTTCTTTTTTCTCCCTTATTTTTTTTTTAAGTGGCCGTTTCCGCTACAGAGAGCATTCTCTCACGGTGAACTGTGTGTGTGCACAGATGCATCACGCGTGGACACACACACGACAGGGGCCCGGGAGCCCAGCGCTCCAGGCCACGTGACCAGCTGGAGTTTTAAAGGCGCTCAGAATCTCCCAGCATCCAGAGGAAGGAAGAACACGTGTAAATAATCCTTTTTAACACTTTTTGTCTTGTATTGGTTTTTTTAATATACATTTTATTTTTTTGAAGGTGTGCTGCAGTGTAAATTAAATATATTCAATATATTCCCGCCAAGTACTTATATATAAACAAACACCTTGCCCTATATATAATTCCACTCCGTCTTCCGTTTTAGTGTATGGAAAAAGACTCGAGTCCAAATGTCTGTCTGTGGCCGGGACAGCCCAGGGTGTGCCCATGGCGGAGACGAGGGGGGTCACGGCCGGCCCCTGAGGACTGAGGGTGAACTTCTCTCTTTGCCTTAAACCTCTTTATTTCACTGCGATGATAGTTTCGCTTTGTACATACCAGTGTAAACCTTTTTAAAAAGGAAACTATGAAACAAACGTTGTAATTTAAAACTCTGTGAATAACCTTCTGCTGCTTAGGACACTCAACGAAATGCTATGCCTTTTAAGCAGGAAGACAGTTTTTGGGGTTTTTTATTTTATTTTATTTCATTATTATTTTTTTTTAGTTTATGAAACATGTGTGTTTTACGGTTCCAGTATCCAATATTTATAATCTTATGAGCAATGAATGTTTCTATTTACAACTGTGCTTCTCAAAATTGTGAACATCCCCCCCCCGCATTTTTGTGTGTTTAAATTCTTGAAAGTTACATTAAATAATCATTTTAAAAAACCACTCTATTGTAAAATGCTGGATGTCCGAGGCATGGGGACTAGTGTCTCTGAGCGTGTCTGTGCGTCCGAGTGGCTGCTCTGATGGTCCTCCACCGGGCAGGTGCCAGTGGCCTTTGCCCGCGCGCGCGCGCGCCCCAGCGGGGTGCCCATGCCAGCCTTGGTCGCTGGAGGAGTCATTTAAAAAGCCATGACAATAATGAAGACGCTTTGGATCTCTCTGGTGTGAGCACAGAACTACTACAGTTCCTTACGTACACGTCTTTCGACCGGAAGGAAGTGTTGGACAGTGTGGTGCCATTCCACCCAAGGAATATTCAAAACCCCCGCGGAATGCAACAGGTGTCGCGCCCCTGGCTGCTCCTTCTGCTGTGCAGTGGCCCTGGACCCCTGGGGCCGGGACCCCATACTGACTGACACAAGGAGGCTCTCCACCTTACGTTTTGTTGTCTTTTTTTTTTTTTTTTTTACCCCCAAAGTAAAGGATCGCGGACAACATCCCGGGATGCGGGGAAGGACCAGCTCTGCGGGAGGCTACAGGATGTCTGGGTTCCAGAGTGCCCCCCCCCGCTCTGCGCCTGCGCAGAGAAGCGGGCGGGCTTCACCTCCGCAGGGCCCCAAGCGCGCTGGCTGCTCTATGTCCAAACCTCATTGGCTTGAAAGGGATGTTTCTTCTTCTTCTAGAAGACGCTCAGACTCCCCGGAGGGGCATCCGTTGCTGAAGGAGGACTTCCCAGCGGCTTCCGTCCTCACCCGGACTCTCGGCCTCCTGGCCTGGCGGCAGCCAGCCAGGGCTGCTCCCCGGATTTGCAAAGACGCCTGGATGGAGGGAGCTGGGGTCTCAGCACGACGAGGCTGCAGTCAGAGAGCGCCCCGGGGTCATCGCCGACGGGTGCCATTCCTCAGGCCATTCCCCCGTCTTCCCTGCTCCTGCTTTTGAGGCTCCGAGATTAAAAAACAGAACAGACGCCCTAGCTAACTCAGCAAGGGTGACCAGCGTGGACTCTCTCACTTTTTAATAAAAGGACAGCATAGCCGCATCAAACAACCATTTTATTTTTTTTTAATCTGTTTCCAAATCCGAACATTAGTAAGGGACAAGGCGCGTTTTCGTAAAGCACTGAGTTCCCCGTCCCCAGGGGCATGCAAGCAGACACTAGGCCTACAGCAGCACAAGGAGAATTTTTCTTTTTTAACCTTTTGTCTCTGGGAAGGGATTGGACTAAATGAGCCTTCAGACCCTTGGAACACCGAGATTCTGGTTTTGCTCCTATGTTTATTACAGTTTTTTTTTTTTTTTAAATCGACAGCATACAATCCAAGCTGCTAACTCATGCAGAGCCCCTGCCCGCCAGCCCGGCGCTCTGGCTAGGAGGGGCAGAGGCCGGAGCCAGGCCTACTGCGAAGGCCAGCGCGGGTCCACCTGGGCCACCGAGTGCCTCGGACCGGCACCAGGACGGCCGCGCGAGAGTTGGCGGATCCTCCATCCCGCCCCCTCGAGGTTGTGGCGCCCGCAGGAGGCCAGTTTACTAAAGGTTCGTCAGAGGAAAGCGCCTCGGAGCTGAAGGTCCCCCTCCCCGCCCCCACGCCAGGCCTGGACACCCGAGGCGCAGGCGTCCAGCGACCTCCGTAGCCAGGCAGACCTGGCCGGGGTTGGGAGGCTGGTGGGGAGCACGGCCGCCCCCAGGCCTTCCCGGAGCCGGCGCTCCTGCAGGGTGCGGGCCGGGGAGAGGCCTGGCAGATGCTCTGAGGGCTCCGAGGAGGAGGAGGAGGGTCCCACCTGCGGGCTGCAGTCAGAACCCCAGCGTTAACACCGGCGCGACGGTCGCCCAGGGCAGCCCCGCCATGCGCTTTCTTTGCGGAGACAAGAGAGCCACGCGGGTGACCCCAGTCTGATGGTCAAGAGGGCCCCATCTTTTCTGTTTGCTCCTCGAGTGAAAAGGGCAGATCCATGGCGCTCCTGGCCCGTGGGCACAGGTGCGCCCCGGCGCACGGCGCGCGCGCGAGGACGCGGGCCCCGCGTGTGCAAACACGCCCGAGGCCGCCGGGGGCTGCGGGAGGCGGCGGCCTGTCTCCCGCTGGGTGAATATGCGGCCTGCGCGCTCTCCACCCGCCCGGCGGCTCCCCGAGCGCCGGTGGGAGGGTCCCG
Source organism: Macroglossus sobrinus (assembly GCA_004027375.1). Lineage (NCBI taxonomy): Eukaryota > Metazoa > Chordata > Mammalia > Chiroptera > Pteropodidae > Macroglossus > Macroglossus sobrinus. The sequence goes on along the minus strand of PVKZ01004218.1, from coordinate 50,216 downwards.
GCTCCACCGAAACTGCGGCCTGCCCAGCGGAGCCGCGCGCGCTCTGGGGACGCCGACTGTCCCACGCCGCCTGCACCCGACACTGTGCGCGCACAGGCCTGCAGCCCCCGCGCCCAGCCTGGGGGGGGGCGGGGACCCCCTTTCCGGACTTCTGCGTCCCACCCGGGCGGAGCGCGAGGCCTGCAGGCCTCGGAGCGGAGGAGGCGGGTGGCGCGCGGTGCGGACGGGCGGCGGCGGGCGGGACGGCGCTGAGCCCCGGACCCCGCGCGCGCGCGCGCGCTGCGGCCGGGGTCACGCAGGCGCCCCGAGAGACGCGTGCAGGCCAGTCACGATTTCATGAACGTCTGATACTCCATCCTGTTTCTGCTAGCCGCGCACAGAAAATAAAAGGCTGTTCTTGAAACCACCCGAAATGTCGTCATAGTCGTTACAGTGGCTCCTAATGACGGATCGAATCAAGCTTGGCCGGCCGCGCGGGGCGGCGGCTCCAGAGGCTGACGGGCCGGCCTTATTATTATTACTGTTGTTTCCACTGGCCTGGGCTCAGCCGGAGGAGGGCCACTTCTGCAGTCCGGCCCAGGCCCCCCACAAAGAGGGACGTGGGGAGCCCCAAGATGGGAGTCCCGGTGACTCAGGCCTGCTGCCCTTCGTGGACCCAGCCCAGCGCAAGGCCCGGGCAACGGATCTGGCCGCAGGCGGAGTGTCCCCACACCCACCCACAGGACCCCCGTGTCCGCGAGGGACGGAAGCCTGGTTTTAGGGGCTGGGGGAACCTCGGGTCCAGAGCCAGGGACCAGCCCCACTGGCCGTCCCGCCCCCCTTTCCGGGCTGAGCCCCGCGCTTTGCCGCCGGCAGCGGGAACAAAGAGTAGCGGAGATCTTCCCTCTCAGCCTCTCAGAGGGGTCCCCGCCCGTCCCCCCGCCCGGGCGCCCGGGGACCGGGGAGGGAGAGGGCCTCGGAGCCCAGGGGGCTGCACGGCTGCGGCCCGCAGCGCTGTCTCCTCCGCGGAGGGGCCGGTTCGGGGCGCGGGCGGGAGGGACCCTGCCCCAGCCGAGGTCCTCCGCCGGGCGCGGACCGCGGGGACCGCTGCGTGCACCCCGCGTCCGGAAGCGTCGCCCCCATCTGCCGAGCGGAGAACCTTGGCGGCGCGGGCGCGAGGCCGCTGCGCGCACCAGGGCGGCCTGACGCGGCTCAGCCCGCGCGGCCCGGTTCCCCGCTGCCGCCAAGTCCTTTGTCTGCGAGGGGACCGTCAGGCTCGGCCGCCCGGGTCTGCCCTCCTCCTTCCTCCATCCTCGACCCCCTCCGCCAAGCTCCCTTTCTTCCCTTCCTTTTCTCTCCTCTCTGGATGGGCGATCACAGGCCGCAGCTGCCAAGGCGCCGCGGGCCGGGGCCGCCCCGTTTCTGCGTCTGTCGCCCCTCCCAGCCGCACAGCGGCCCTGCCCTGCAACTTTGCCAGGCCCCGGGCCCCTGCCCGCCCGCAGGCGTCCCTTCCTGGGCATGGCACGTCGCCTCTGAGTTTTCCCTTTGGGTGGAAACTTTGTCCCAAGGTTCTTGATAGTGTCACTGTCTCGCTCCCAGCGGCTAAACGTGAATCCTGCACAGTGGCATTGCTCTAGATTGGGACACTCGGGAATACGGCTGAATCCCGCAGCCAAGGCCAGCGCTGTTACCCTGTCAGTGCAGCTGAGGTGCCCAGTGGGCCACAGACCACCGCCATCCACGGCCACCCTGCTGTCACGCAGAGTCTCGGAGGACACCTCCCTGGTGCCCAGACGTCTGGGTGGGAGCTGGGATGGCGTCGGCCCCTGGCGTGGCGGTGGCTGCGTGCCTGGGGACAGGCTGAGGCCTGTGCGGAGAGCGCGGGTGCCCGAGCTGCCCGCTGATGCCCGGATGCTCCCGCGGCTTGGCTCGGGGACAGCTCAGCTGTCACGGGCTTTCACGCAAACCCTGACACAGCAGCACGCAGCACAGAAGAAGTGTGGTTCTGGGGACAGGGCCCTGTCACAGGCCTGCGGACGTCAACGGCCAGTGTGTGTGTTACTCCGTGCCCCCCCAGCACCCCGCCCCATCATTCATCTCCAGGAGGGAAGGACCGTGAGGCTTCCTGGGGGGGCTCGAGGAAGCTCGGTGGCACCCGGGTGGCAGGGACACAGCCCCGTCCCTCGCTGGCAGACCCCTACCGCATAGCTGTTTAGGGGAAGCAGAAGAGAAACCCGAGAAGGGACAGGAGGGCAGTGCCCCCGAGGTCACAACAAGCACAAGGTGCTAGGAGCTGAGGGAAAGCGAGGCCACACTTCCAGCACTTTCCAGAACCATCTCCGCCACCCCCACCCCTCCCTTTTTTTGCAAGGCGGCTAAGGGTGCGCCTTGTTGTCCGTGGGCTCCCCGTGTGCACACATCCACACACGAGGACGTCCCCGCACCCGTCCCTGACCTCGGAGAGAGCGAGGTGCTGTGTGTGCCTCAGGTTCTGACGGGAGCCCAGTGACTCGACCCCGCACCCCGCTCCTCCAAGCGATGGCCTCTGTGCTCAGCAGCCAGTCCCACGGGACGGATCTGACCCAAAGTGGGGGGAGGGGACCCCACCGGACACGGAGGGCCAGAGGCCGCGCTGCGCTGGCACGCGTGAGCCGGCCGGACCCCGCACGCTCTGCCACCCGTGCCCCTCCGAGAGCGAGCGGGCGTCCCCACGCAGGACGGGCTGACCGCGTCCTAGCAGCGGAGGGTGTAAGGAGCCCTTCTAAATTAATTGCTGTTCCTATAGCTAAAAGCATAACAGGCTTTGATTACATGCTAACTAGAATGAAACATAATCCTGAATTAATTACGTGGAGATAATTTTATAATTCTTTCATTCCATTTAAGGAGCAGCGTGTTTGTTAAGCTCCCGTTTTAACAGGAGGGGCGATTCCAAATAAAAAAAAAAACACGGTCGTGAATGTGGACCTGAAAGGGGGTGTCTCTTGTTCCCCACCCCCCCCCTCCGAAGGGCGAAAGTGGCAATCAACCCGGCCCACCTATTGTCTCTTTACCTGCAGGTGCTCCCTGCCCAGAAAGTGGCAAACTCCGGAAAAATCTCAGACAAAGGGGGCTGTCCGAGGAGCGCTTTCCCAGCCTGACCCGCTCCCCACGCTGGAGAAGGCCATCTGCGTTTCTATTCTGTGCGGCCTGTATGTGGAAGTGACACCCGCCGCCCCCTCCAGGCCCCGGGAGAAAGCCCGGGTCTCTGAGACACTCGGGCGGGGCGTGAACGGGGCCCGGGGCCAGGGCCTGGCGTGAAGGTCAAAACCTCAGCCACCCCTGCAGGTGGCTCACTTCCTGCCCAAACACCAGTGTCCTCGGAGGGTGCCCGGGCGCGGGGCGGCGGGGACCAGGACGGTTGTCACTATGACTTGGGATCAGAGGCCGCCCCTCCCCCTCCCTCCCTCCCTCCGTCCCCCTCCCCCCACCCTGCAAGTCATCAGAAGGAGGCTCTGGTGGCTTCTGGGGCCTGCGAGCTGCCGGAGAAGGTGCCACCCTCAACCAGGTCGAGGCCCCCGCTGCCAGCGGGCTGGCCTTTTCCGGCAGTTCTGGGGATTTGCGAAGGGCGGGACGGAGAGTTAAATTGTCCCAGGCTTTTGAGGTGACCGAAGGTCAGCCAGACACACACATCCCCTTTGGAGACTGAGTAGGCCCTGGAATTTATTTTGGCCAATGGCAACGTCACCTCCGAGGGAGCGAGTGGCACAGGGACGAGGGGTGCAGACCCCCTGGAGTCACACGCAGCGCTGGGGTGGGGGGTGATCCTGTCTCCGTGCCCCGCGCAGGATGGAGGAGCCGGCCCCGTGCACAGCCCGCGGTCCCGACTCAGCCTTCCACGCAGGTGAGCGCACCCGCTAGACGCAAGCCGGGGCCTGGCCCCCCGCGGCCTTTGCACCCCAGAGCTTGGCCTCCCCCCTCCCTCCCCCCGACAGGGGTATTTCAACTGCACCTTTTCTTTCTCTTTCTTTCTTTCTTTCTTTTTTTTAAAAAAATGCTTCCTAGTCAAACCTGCATATGCAATGAGACGCCAGAGCTTTGTGGCGGAAATATAATTAAACTGGCGAAAGATGTAAAAGATGAAGAATGAGGATGACATCAGGCCGATTTCACACTTGGCAGTCGGATCCCGGGCCCAAGCCCTGCGCTTGCCACGCAAGGCAGATCAAAGCCCCCGCCACGCTGAAAAGGCGAGGGAGGGGGGATGGTTAAGTATGCTAATCCCCGGGACAAATATATTTTAATCTTGTTAGAATACAAGTTAACGCTGCAGCTCAGTGGCTGCAGTGGGGCGGGCTGCAGAGGGCCATTTTTTATTTTAGCGGTGAATGAGGTAGACCTCCTGGGTTTTGCATCGGTGGCGAAAGCCCGTCTACAAAGCGAACCCCCTCTTTGGGCTGTGGCACCCCCACCTCGAGCTTTCGGAGCTGGGGGATGGGGAATCCCGGAGGCCTGCCTGGAGGGGGTGACCATTCGTCTGTCGGCACCCCTCGCTCCCTCTGCAGAGCATCCCACTGCCCAGGAAGACACTCAGCTCGTTGGGCGGAGGAGACACAGGAAAACTCTGAAATTAATTAAAAGCTTCTCCCAAGCAATCCGTTTCCCTCTAGGCCTCGGGTTTGACAGCCGAACCCCTTCCTCGCCACCAGCCCCCTCGCTTCACTTTTTACGACGTCGACGTCAGTTTTCATTACTATGAATTGTTTGCCCAGCTCCGGCCGTACATTCTGTCTCGCCCGGGTTAGCAAGGAGCCCACCACAGGTCCCGGCCGCTCTGAGCCTCGGCTCCCGCCCCGTGTGACCGCGTGAGCCGTGCACACGTGGGTGCGCGTGCATGGCGGCGTGGGTGCGGGCCGAAGGGAGAACGCCCGTCTGCAGAGCCGCCCCGCAAACGGGGCCGTGAGGGAGGGTGAGAACAGGGTATGGAATCGCAGCCCTGTCTGTCCCTCTGCGTGTGAGAGCGTGCGCCCGTGTGCGTGTGCGTGTGCGTGCGTGCGTGCGTATATGTGTGTGTGTGAGAGAGAGAGAGAGAGAGAGAGAGCGAACGAGGCCGCTTAACCGTGAGGTTACAGAAGGTTAAACCACCCCGCAGACCCTGCCTGCGGAATATCGCCGCTGGCAGCCACCTAAAGCCATCTAAAGGACAGCTTCTGCCCCTCTGCTCCAGGGTGTTTCCGAATTCCCTCTGCCTGGGGCGGGAACCGGACTCCCACTGAAGGTGCATCCCTCCTTGTGTTCCAAAGACGGGCCTTGGCCCTCCTGGGTCCCAGCTGGCCCACGGTCCCCCGGGGAGGGGGAGGGGCGGCCGGGCAGCAGCCCCCACTATGGAGTGTGGAAGGCCTGCTCCCCTCCCCACCCCCGCCACACCCCCAGGGACCAGCCCCGGTTCCCTGGACTCAGGCCGGCTTGTACGTCTCTCGCCTCCATCACCTTCGGAAGTGATTCTGTGGCCGCCGTCACCCCGCGAGGCGTCCCTGGTCAGTGGTGGGTGGGTGGCCTGACTCCGGGCGCTGAGGCTGGAGGAAGCTTAGTGACCAGCAGCCCCAGCCTCCCGCGGACTCCCCGGGGGCCCCTGCCCCTTTCTCCCCGTTCCCTGAGGGTCTTCGCTGCTGCGGCCACTGGTCACCTTAGAGACGGGGGTGCACTTCCTTGGTGTTGTCACCCCGGGGCGCGCGGTCCGCTGTGACTCCGTCCAGACCGCGCCCCGCGTTCCTGGGGCTGCCAACAAAATGCTTGATTCCGCCGAAACGGGGGGTCTCGGTTCTGGAGACCGGAACCGGAAGTCGGGGTGTCGGCGCGGCCGGCCCCCTCCGGGGCCCCCGTGAGATGGTAATGTAACGACTCGCAGGTGCTCGCTGGATGGACCCCGCGACGCCCCTCCGTGCACCCCGCGGTCAGAGCCCCGCACGCGGCGGAGGAGGGCGGCCAGGAGGCGGAGCTGCATGCAGGGTTCCCCCCGCCCCGCGCCGGGGGCCGCCCCGACTCCCGCAGGAACGCACCTGGGTGCCGCGGGGGGCAGTGGCGGTGGCGTCCGGGGTCTCCCTCCCGCCTCGCCTGGGCCCCGGCTCACCCTGACGCGGACAGTTCACACGGGGTCCCCCCCCAGCGCCCCATGTGACAGGCACGGCCCGTGTCCCAGTCCGCAGCTCTGGGGCCGGCTACCCCGGGTGTGGGGAACTGGGGTTGGGGGGCAGCACGCAGACCCCACCTTGGAGGGCTGCGAGCCCGCCCGAGGCAAGTAACAGGGCTCAAGTGACCCTGCTGTGCGGTCCCCGGTGGCTCGGTCTGGGCCACGTGATCCGTGACAGAGGCTGGCCCCGGGGCGGGTAGGTGACCAGCAGTGAGGGAGCACTGTCCCTTGTCCCCAGGTCCCCAGGGACCCATTTTCATCCCGGGAGGAGCAAAGCCTGTGGCCACCTGGGCACACCTGTGTGGCTGGCCTGCGAGGTCTGTCTGATCGGGGCTCCCTCCTCCTGGCTACTGGGCTGTTCCTGGCCCTAGGGAGCCAGCAGGTACTTAACTGTCCCCTGTGGCCAGCTGTCCCTTTTAGGCAGCCACCGCCCCTGCCACCTGGTCTGAGGCCTTCCCTGCGGCTGGCTCGCTATCTTTAAAATCCCTCCCCGCTCGCCGTCACAGCCCACCACCCCAGGGGGTATCCGAGGGTCCCTCGGAAAGTTTGAGGGTCCCTCTAGAACTCCGACCCACCGTCCACAGCCTGCCCACGCTCCCATCAGGCCACCAGGTCAGACAGAACCCCTAAGCAGGGGGACGAGAGGGTGGCCTCCCTGGGGGGTCCCCCCAGGGCTGTAGGTCACACACCAGGTCCTTTGACCCACAGTCACCTGCTGCTGGGGACCCCAGCACCGTGGGGGGGGGCACAGGTGTCCCAGAGATGCACTGAGCAGAAGCGGACCCTGCTCATGGAGCCCCCGTCCCGGGGGCACGGGGGAGACCACGAGCCACCGTCACTCAGTGGGAGGTGTGGGGTGGCCCAGACACAACGCGTTTCTCGGCTGTCGCCTGAATTCCCAGGGGACGTGTTTGCACATCGGAGCGCTCCGTGCCCGGAGGCTGCGCCCTGACAGCCTGGACGCAGGCCGGAGAGAGGCCGGGGGGCCCGGCCGCGGGCGTCGCTGGCCCTGGTGCGGCGAGGACGGCTGCTCACCGCTCACACACCGCCACCCTGTCGCTCCCCCAGGTGGAGGAAGCGGTCGCACAGCAGGGAGGCCGAGAGCAGGACCCTGGGTCGGAGTCTCCCCCGCCCCGCCCAGCGTGGGAGCCCGGGGCCCTCCCTCAACCCTCCCCGGCCCCCCAGCTGCCGCGCCCGCGAAGCTCTCCTGGTTCACTTCTGGGACGACGGACGGCACCCCCGGGCCAGACGCCCGGACACCCCCGTCCGCCTCGTCTGCTTCGAATCCCCTCTTCCGAGAGCCAGGTCTGGGACCCCCGGCCCGGGAGCAAGGTCGGTGGTCCCACACGACGGTCCACCCCCACCCAGCCCACTGTGCGGATGTGGAGCTGGGGTGCTGGACAAGGAGGCCCCCGAATACACCGCGTTCTGCAAGGAACACAGACGTTTGTTGTTCTCAAACGGTGCCCTTGTGCAGTGCAGGGGACCTGTGCCTGGGGTCACATGGGAAGCCACGGCCCCCCGCCCCCCGGCTCTGTCCACAGGGCCTCCCGCGGAGATGAGAATGTCCCATGTGTGCTGTCCAGCGCGGCAGCCGCCAACTGCTCCCTGCGGCCACTGGGCATGTGAACGTGGCTGCAGCAGCCGAGGAGCTGAATTTTAGTTTTATTTAATGTCACATGATTTAAATTAACTGCCCACGGGGCATGGCTCTGTCCAGCCCTGGGCTCTCGTCGCTGTTGGCCCCCCATCCCCTCCGTCTGGCGGGGCTCTGGCCCTCGCAGCCCCCTGGGCACCTTGGCACCCACAGGCCCGTGGAGGCCCGATCCATCGCGTCACCCTCCCCTTCACGTCCCGCTGTGTCTGACGAGAAACCTGGCTGCTTAAGACTTTACTGGGCTGGGGGCTTCCGGTCGAGATGGCGGAGCGGGCGGGGGCTGTGCCACCTCCTGTCACAACCGCATCACCGTCGCAACTGAGCTGACAAAAGCCATCACTGGGGGTTGCCGAGGTCTAGCTGCGCAGCAGCCCGACAATGGGGGGCACACAGACGAGGCCACCTGGAGACCGGCAGGAGGGACGGAGACGCGGACTGGGTGGGTCCCTACTGTGTGTGGTGGCTGAGAACCGGGCGGGACGTGGCAGCTGTGGAGGTCCCCCCTGAGGGAGCGAGGGGTCCCAGCCCCACACCGGGCTCCCCAGCCCAGGGCTCCAGTGCCGGGGAGAGAAGTCCCCATGCCGGTGGCTGTGACAACCAGCGGGGACGGTGGCTGAGCGAGATGGGGGCTGAGAGAGTCACACACTTTCCTCCTGGGCGGCCGCACGGGGACTCCCCGTGACAGACTCTCACTCTGGGCACTGGGGCCGCCGCTCGAGGGGCGCCAGGGAGGAACCGGGGTGTCGGGCTTCGGGCCAGGGCTTCGGGGCAGCTTCCCCCACAGGGAGGCGCTGGCGGAGGGCGCTGTCCCTTTGCTGAGCCCTCCCCCTGGCCTGAGTCCCCCACACCTTCGCTGACACAGCCGTGCCTGCAGCCGGTGCACGGAGGTTGCACGCAGGAACTAAAGCCGAGAAGATGGCTGGGGGCCGGGGCCTGTGTGGGGGACACAGAGGGGCCGTGGCCGGCCGTGTAGGACGATGCAGGGGGAGGACTCGGGGAGACGCAGGAGCGGCCAAGGCCGGCGTGGGCACCGGGCGCTGGTGGCTAAATCCCCAGACGCCGGCCTTCATCTGTCCCCGCTGGGCGCAGCTGTCTCCTTGGGGGGGAGCAGAGCTCCCCAGAACCCCAGTTTACTAAGGACACTGGCCCAGGGAGGCCCTGCCGAGAGCCACAGATGCTGTTTTGGTGGCTGTGTCCTCGGGAGTGCCCGGGCTCAGCCCTCGCTGCCCTGTGCCAGCGTGAGGACACAGGGGGCGTCTGCCTGGGGAGCCCCCCGCTCCCGGGGACGGCCCTGAGCACCGCTGACCAGGGCTTCGCGGTCCAGGGCCCAGGGGCAGGGCGACGGGCGGCCCAGGGGCCCCGGCTGCACGCATGGCTGCGCCTTCTGTCTGCGGCGCCTCTGAAACGGGCAGAGCTGGGGCCCCCCGAGGGTCCTCTCAGGAAGCTGGGGGCGTCTGCTCTCCCTGGAGACAGCTCTCCCTCAGGGGCCGGGCCGGGCCCGCCCCTGCCCGCCTCGCACTGGGGCAGCACTGGGGCAGCGAGGCCGGGAACCCTGGAGGCTGGGACAGCAGGGGCGAGGGTCTTCCTGGAGGAAAGGGCTTGGAGGGAGCGGGGAGGGCTCCCCACCCCAGACCGAGTTCCTCCCGGGCGGGGGCTGCTGCAGGACCAGGCCCCGTCTCATTGGAATGGGTGGCCGTGTGGTTGTCCTATACTTACTAATGTCAGTCATCAGTAAGCAAGGCCCTGCGTCTCCACCGAACTCCCCTGGGCATCTGGGGGGACACCTGAGGCTGGGGCTGCCCGCCCCACACCTGGACTCGGGGTCCGTTTGCTGTCTCCCCCCGGGGGGTCCCAGGCGGCTCCTTCTAGCCCTTTCTCCTCCAGGAAGGGGAGCCCGGGGCTGGGGAGGGCGGGTCCCGCGGGAGGCCGGCCAGCGGCGGCCTCCCCTCCCCTCCCCTCCCCCGTTGCCATGGCCGGCCCCCAGGCATCCGGGGCGTGCAGGGAAACCGGGTGTTAGCGTCCGTGCAGCAGGGGTGAACGGAACGCGGAAGGCGGCAGGTTTTTTTTTAATGTGCAGTTTAGAGAACCCCCCCGGAAACTAAAGGGGGGCAAGGGGGCGCTGAGCCAACAAAGGCCAGAAGAGCAAAGGGAGGATCGGTGACGAGATGAAGGGATGGGGGGAGGGGACAGGGGACACCGGTTAGCAAAGGAGAGAGCGGGAGGGAGGGCAGAGCGGGGACAGGAAGCGCAGCTGGGGCCCGCACAGGGACGCCCAGGACGGGGTGCAGGACCAGGGGAGAGCTGGGGGGCTGAGGAGAACAAGTGATAATAAAAATACATCGGAAGAGGGTGGCACCCGGGACTCCACCGAACCCTGGAGCCATCGGTGACACTCACGTCCCCCAGCCCAGCACGTTGTCGCCCAGGTCATGTGGCAGGAGCTGCCTTCGGGTGAGGTGCCCGCCCAAGGTCACAAACCAGGCCTCAGGGACCCAAGGTCACACGCCAGGCCTCAGGTGCCCAAGGTCGCACGCCAGGCCTCAGGTGCCCAAGGTCGCACGCCAGGCCTCAGGTGCCCAAGGTCGCACGCCAGGCCTCAGGTGTCTCTGCCGCCAGCTCTCTGCCTTGCGTTTGCGTAGCATTTATTTAGTTGTTCACTCGCGAGGACGTATGACTGACGTGTCACATGAAGCCCTTTCCAGGGATACAATGTAACATTTCGAAACGCTTATATGTTGCAATATGTTGCAAAATGGCGCGAGTCCAGGCAACAACCCCACTCGGCATGTTTGAAAGGGGCTAAGAGCGGAGACGTTAAAAGTTCTCATCACAAGCAGGAGATGGGCAGCCATGCGCGGTGGCGGGTGTTAGTGGACTCACCATGGGGGTCATCTTGCGATGTTTGGCCCATCTTTTCAATGCCCCGTCAGACTTGGATTCTGGGGGCGCTGAGACTAACGCTGACGACGTGGGAAGGGTTGCCACAGGGGGTAAAACGCGGGACAGGAGCCCAGAGGGGGCAGAGCTCGGGGGAACCCCGGCTGGTGGCCTGCAGGACAGGCGGGGTCGGCTGGAGGAGCGCGAGGCACCATCTTGGTCCCTGAAGCCGAGGGAGCCCCGAGCAGGGATTGGCAGCAGGGGTGGGAGATTTGGGGCACAGTGAAGGAAAGACGATAGAGCAGGGAGGCGGGTGACAGGGGAACGTGGATGAGGGCGGCCCTGGGTGGCCGGGGGAGGGGCCTTCTCCAGCCACAGCTGCCTGGGACCCTCAGCGCACCTCTGAGGAGGAGCGAGGGGTGGCCGTGCGTGCCATGCGGGGACAGGAAGGAAAGTGTCATGGGGAACTACCGCTCTGGCCTACGAGGAGGGTGGAGGAGCCCTCTGGCCCGCCTTTCCGTGCGGGTTGTCGGTGAGTTGTATGAACAATCACACACTCTCCCGTCCTTCCTGCTGAGTGTGTCCCCGGGAACGTGACATCGGCCTGAATGTCCAGGGCCCACTTCTGCCAGGGGACTTCATTCCGTAAAGAGTTCCAGCCGCGCGGGCCCCGAGGACCCGGGGGGAGGGTGCCACAGCCCCGTCTGCCACCCAAGTGCGACCGGCAGAGCTCGGCGTCCCAACTCGCTTGTGAAGACTCCGTTTCGGCCCGCACGTTGGCTGGAAGGGTTCCGTTCAGCAGTGTGGTTACCGATTCTGCAGCGGTCCCAGCAACGTGCCGGGGACGGGATTTTTGAGTCTTTCTCCCACAAGACGAGTCTCCCCCCGCACCCCGCACGGCTGGGGGACACGGCTCAGCCGTGGGTCTCACGTGTCCGGCGGTTCCTCACCTGTTCCCTGACATGCTTGTCAGAGCGTCCTGTGGTTGGGTCTGTGGTCCCCTCCCCGCCCCCGGTAGTCAATGCCGTCGGCCGATCTCATTGGGAGGATTTTGGGGTGACATCCCGGGTGGGTGTCCTGTTCAGACCGAGCGCCGGGGAGGGGAGGGGGCGGTGGGCACAGACTGTCTGGGGCCTTGGCCACACCGGCAGCTCCGTGCACCCCCATCTGTCAAACGGGGTCACTTGCGGCCGCCTCCCTGGGGCAGGGTGCTCGCTCTGGGCTCTGTGAACTTGGCCGTGAGGCTCCACCCGCACTCCCCCTGGCGGACCTACCCCTCGCTGACACGCGTCAGACCTGTTCCATGTGACACAGACGGGTCGAGCCCCCAGGGGGCCCCATCCTCGCCTGCGACCTTGTGGCCGGCTTAGAGGGCAGCCGTTTTCCTGCCCCGCTGGCATCATGGGGACGCGTCTCCGCCCCGTGCTCCCGCGAAGCCCGGGCGGGGCCCGCCCGCGGCTAGAGCTCGCCGTCCAGCACGTCGGGGAAGCACACGCGTCGTGAGCCGTGTTCTGTGGCCGTCCTAACCGGGTCAGGCTCCTGGCGATTTCGCTTCATGCACGTGGACGAGCTCGGCCGCGAGGCGCGCGGCCTGGCTCCCCGAGGCCGCCGGCGATACGAGAGGGTTAAGCCGCTCTGCTCTGGGGGCTGCTGAGCGTGCGGGGAGCGTCCCCGGCAGCTCTCTAGGGCGAGGAAGGGACGGTGTTGTCACGACGGTGAACAGTGACAGGCCAGGAGGAGCCAAGAGGAGGACTGTGTGACACTGCTTTAAATTATTTGTGTCCGGAGACATCAGGTCCCTGCGGGGTGGCTTCTGGGCCACCCCCGCCTCGTCGGGCTGTGCTGGCAGACGTGGGCCCCGTGTCTGGCCACCGTTGGCCTTGGTGACCCGCTACGGGGGGACTGCAGGTGTGTGTCCCGTCCCCGTGCCCAGCCCCACACGTGATGGGGCTGTGTCCCGCCTCTCGGGGACGTACATTCTCCTGTCGTGGACTCTGAGAGAGCTGTCACCCGTGGACAAGCCCACGTCTGGCCTGCCGTGATGAGCGGCAGGGACACTGCCCCCAAATCCTGCTCTCTGGGACGGAAACTTCTGGTGGCTTCTGCCTGGGACGCTCGGCGCTGAGCCCGGCAGCCCGGCTCTGCCGTGTCCCCTCCTGCAGTGGAGCCCTGGGGCTGTGGGGGCCGTGCTGTCTGGCACCCCATCTCAGGGGCTCCCCTTTGCACTGTCGGAGGGGCACCCTGGCGGGGGGCTCTGGCTGGAGCTGCAGCTGGGGCCCCCGGCCACTTCCCGGGTCACTCGTGTTTCTCTCGACCCTGCAGACAGTAAGCATTTCCGCACAGGCCAAGGTGACAGCGACAGGAGCTGGCACCCATGGACGGTCTGGACCCCCAGACCAGGAGACCCGGAGGAGACTGGCGGACGCTTCCCCGGCGCCGTGGGGCCCCCACTTCTGCACGTTCATCAGGAGGGAACCGAAATTAGCAAATGAAACTCGCCGGTCGTCCACGGGTCTGAAAGGCTCTGTCACCTCCGCCTTTGTCCCGTCGTCGTCCCACCCAGCACCCACCGCGGGGCCCCGCGGGGCTCGGGGCTCCCAACGTCCAAATCGCAGAGGACACGCGGAGGGGAGGCTGTCACCACGGCCCCCGCCCCGCCCCGTGGGGCTTCGTCCAGGCCCAACAGGTGTTCGCTCCCCCGGGTCGCGACGTGGGCTGCGGCCGGGGCCCCCCAGCGCCACAGACAAAGGGGCCGCCAACCTGGGCCGTGGCCCTGCCTCCCCGCCCACCCGTCGGTGCCAGCCGGAGCCCTGGGGGCGTGTCACGTGACTGCCGGGGCACTGGGGGCGTGTCACGTGACTTCCGGACCCACGAGAAGCCCAGAGCATCCCTGGTCCCCCTGCTTCCTGCCCTGAGTGACTCCGCCCAGCTGGTGTCTGGGCAAACCTCTTGGGAATACGTCGGGGGAACTAGAGAAACTGAGGCTGTGCTGAATTTGAGACTTGGTCATCCATTGCGTAGAAGGAAACGCATTTCTTAAAAAATATATGTGTGTGTGTGTGTGTGTGTATTCCTTTCTTGAGAGTTAGTGTGTCACGCCCACTCACATGTCTAGTCTGCTTACTCTAAGGCGCTCGTTGTGACACGAGGCTGCTCCAGGGGGCTCTGCCTCTCCGCAGGCGGACCCTGCCGCAGCGTTGGAGGGCGGGCACGGCGTCCCCGAGCCCTCTGCGTCTGGGCGAGGGGTCGCGGCACACCTGCCCACCCTCGGGTCTCAGCCCGGCCTCGGCTGGCCCGGGCCCACCCGGCCTTCACCTGCACGTGGGTCCAGGTTTCAGCCTCCAGAGGGAGCACAGGTAGCTAACCCACAGCATCCCCCGTTCACCGTCTGGGGGTTAGTGCTTAAAAAAAAAACAAAAAAAAACCACCACTCACTCAAGTGCCCCTTTCATCTTAGGCCATTAATAGTTAATCGCCACTTTGATTAGATATAAAGGCAGTTCAAGGGTGAATTTCCACCGGAAGCGCTAATAATTTACTAACGCTGATCGAACCTGCGTTCGTATTAGGTTTCCCTCGGTTTGAATACCGCGTTGCTTTAAACAGGGTCCGCTTTTAACGGGGGCCAAACAGTCTATTTCGTGGCTCTCTGCTTTTTCCTACAAACCACGGGGCACGAAGGTGCCGTGATCAGGACAGCGAAACCAGAAAGACCATTTCTCCCAGACGATGAAAACCACCTGATGGATATCTCTCTCTCTCTCTCTGTGGACAATGGTGTCACCTCAAGGATGATCGTCACCCTTTATCGCCCGGTATCAGAGAATATGTTGTAGGGACAGTCACACCTGCTCAGGAAGGCAAACCCGTCACAGGAAATATATCAGGGTACCTTCAAAGCCAGCAGCTGCCAGCCTCCCCGTTCTTAAAGTTTGAACTTGGTGTGACTATTTTAACTTATCCCTTATGGATAAGTTCTTCCGAGTCCCAGCCGGGCCTTACGAGCCGCCCTTTGCCTTCTGTACCATGAGCCGCCTGGATGTTTGTTTATCAACCTTCAGGCGACGGAAGTTGGTGGAATCTACATCAGCTCCGAGGGAGACAGACACGTCCCCTCAGAGCTGCTTCAGACACCAAGCGAGCCCACAGTCTGGGGACTTTCCCTGTCACCGTGGTGTGACGGGACACGACCCTCTCCGGCCCATTTAATGGCTTGCCTCATGATTACCGGGCTTCTTCTTGGTGCTGTTATGTTTTGGGGGACACCCTTTTGACCCACGGCCTCTTAAAATCTGTGTTTCACAATAAGGAACCCCATTGTAACGAGATTATAATACATTTTCGGTGGAACCTCGTGGCGGTTTTATTCGTTGATCTCTTATCTACGTAGGTGCTTGCTCTAAAAACAAATGCTCTGAGGAATTTAAGGAACATAGAAAGCCACGTTATAGGTAGAAAAGGAATAATAAAAACACACTCGTATCTCACAAGCATCGTCTTATTGTGCCGATTTAACATCGTTAATTGCATTCTGAGCCCTACGCCGTTGGTTAGACGTCCAGATTTAAGATTAGCTCGCAGCTTTGTGTCCAATTTTAAAACAGACCACAAAATCACAGCAAGGAACAGCTTTGGCTCCTATTCCATTACCATCTGAATTTTGAGACCTGATATCGAATGTAAATTTTTTATTTAGATCAAGTTATTACATACGTGAATAAATAGCAACCTCGGCAGAGACACAGGTTTAAAAAAATAGAACCAGCTACAGACTCTGTTTTTTCAGGGCTCAGCTTAGTAAATAAAGTATTGATCTCCCCCATGTGGGACTTCGGCTCAATTCTACTCTGCAATCCTCAGCGACACGGATTCATCGGTCTTGGCTTATTCTCAGCAAATAGTGATTCACATAACAAATATAAACCGTTCATCTCAGTCAATTTGGTCTTTTCTTTATGAGAACAGGTTCGCAGACCTCTTCCACGGAGAGACCCAAAGAAACCATCTCATAAAAGTACGATTTGAAGCTCTCCATCCCAAACATGTCCTCTGTCCTCATTATTTTAATGAGCAACCCCCACCCCACCTCTGCCCCCAGGAATATATATATTTTTTGGACTTAGAATCAGGTTGCTTTTCTTTGACTCCGAGAAACTTTTCTCTCACACCCTACGTGCTGTTGTTTGTTTTGGGTCGATAAATGCCATTAAAAAGGCAGGACTGTGGGTAGGAGGGATGCTAACGCCACCAGCGACTCTGTCTTCTTATCCTTCATTAGCAAACGCGACACCATCTCACCGAGACCCAGAGGGAAAGCTCAGAATCACGGCAGCCTTAAGAAACGGTGGTTTCCGTCTCTCACTCCAGTGTAGTTTTAATCGGTACCTTAGCAAACTACAAATATATACACGAGTTGAATAAGTTGGATCTGGAAAGAAAAAAATATATATATATTAGTCCTGGGATGTCAAATATCTCGGAAGAAACAAGACCGTTTTTACCGAGAAATAAAAAACCGAAAAGTTATATTTAGCAAAACCTTAGATATCTGCTCTCAGAGGCAAGATGCACGGTTCTCTCCGGTGAGAGCAGAGGCACCAGCATCCAGGAGAAACACCCATCAGTGGGAAGAAGGCTCACCTCTCCACGCGCACTTAGGTTGTCAACAGGAGCCCAGATTCTCTTGAATTCCATCAGCATCCGCACTGTTCACATCGGAGAATTGGCAACAATTGCCAGTGAGAGTATGATAAAACTGCCAACACTTTTGCAATGATAAACGTTACTGTTTTAGTGGATACTTTGTGCCAGCGTCTCAACCATGGTCCCCAGAAGAAACAATGTTTCTTTTCTGTGCATTTAACAAGAAAGCCCAAGTTAGAAAAATGTTTGATGACTGATGGAAGTGCTTAATTCACCTCAAACAGATACGTTTACATAAAAATATAGAGACTATGTTTGTTGTAAATAACGATTTTACTACCCTACTGAAAAATGGTCCTAATTATCCTTCAGTCCTATTTCCTATCAGCTGTTATGCAGGTTCATTGGGTTACGATGTGAAGGCTCCATACTACCCCGACCAACTACAGACAAACCAAACATCACACACCTACCTCCTCAGGGTTCCCAAATACGTAAGAGACGTTAACATAAAAATCTGACATTTAGTAAGAGTTGGGATGGGAGAGAGAGGAACACAGAAATGGTAAATATTCCTAAATCTAAGAATTGTTTCATCTCAAAGAGTCAGCTGACTGATTTAAATGGTGTGCTTTAATTCTGGACAATATTGGAACACACGGAAGATAGTTTTTGCTGCTTTAGGACAGAATTTCTATCGTCTTACTCAGTAAATTCTCACCGACAAGAATGAGAATTTTTTTTTTGAGCAAGTGTAGAATATGCCTTGATGTTTTACATAAGTGAAGTCAGATTCCACTGAATGTGAATTTAATAGACAATAAAATGTCTGAAAATGAGGTGATTACTACACTCTGGTATTAAGAGTAACCAAGAAAAAAATTTCCCCAAAAGTCCCACCTCCCCTTCTGTCTCCACACTACAAAAACACACCTGTAGGAGAAGGACATGTTAGTTAGCAGTAAAATCTGCCGTCAGTGTTAGCTAAAGTCTTTCAAAAACAAGAACACGACAGGAGAATTTGTAGCAAAACGAAACATGGCCATCGGTGTCATCTTTTACGAATACTCGGTGGAATGATAAACCGACTCTCTAAAGCCTTCGAATTCAGAGCGTATGGGTAAGACAAGCCAGCACAGTCAGCGTTCACCATGAAGTGATTCCTTATTTTTTTTATGTGTTCAATTATTTTAGAGGTTAAAATTTTTTTTAGCTCTTTAGGAATTTAAAATGTCATCCTTGACATAAAATGAGTTGGCTTCTTTCGCCAAGAGCTGTGTGCAACCCAGAAGACGATCTAGAATTTGGGGCAACATATTTTCTGAAGTTCGTGATGAATCTAGGATTTAAGCAATCAAGCCAAGCTCTTGTGCGGAAGAGCTACGCTTGCCTGTGTGTGTGTGAAGTGGACAGGACACGTTATTAAATTCTGATCCCATTTAGGAGATGGCTTCACTTTTTTTCCTGTTACCAAATTAAATGCTTTAGCGCCGAGCCCATCTGCGTCAAAATCCACAAAGGTCATTTGTTTTATGCCCCGAGTTTTACCTACAGAAAGAATCGGAGTCTCCGATGATGCCAAAAAAAAAAAAAAAAACAACAGACTTTCCACAAAATATCATCTGGGAGACAGCACAAGACAAACGAGAGACGTCACATTTCTCCTCGTGAAGCAACGGGGCGACGTGAGGGCAGGCATTGACCTTGGGCTGTGACCTTGCTCCTCTCCGGCCAGCATCGTCTATCCCGAGCTCAGCACGATGAGCAGAAATCTCACCCAGATCCGAGGGGAAAGACAGCATCACAGCTGCATTGAAAACCAGCCCAGGAGTCACTGACATTCTGCAAAAAAAAAAAACACATTCTCGTGGAAGCACATTTGAAAAAAATTTTTTTTAGTGTGGAAAATGTAAAATACACACAGAAGTAAAAGGAGGTACCCCAAACCCAGCCCCCACGCTGGCCAATGCTCCGTTACTCTTGTCTCGTCCGTTGGTATTTTAAAACCAGCCCAGGGCTGTGTTGTTCACCCACGGACGTGGAGTCGTGAGGCAACACCTTACGTCTGGGCACCGTGAACTTGGCGTTCAGTTCGAGGAGCAGAGATGCTCAGATGCGTGCTGCTCTTCTAACGGTTAGCAACGGATGCCAACGCCCTTTGGAAAGGCCACGGATGGTTTTAGAGACTTGATTTATTTAAAATAGGAAACACGGTGGCCTTAGAGAGCAATTATTCTGTCTATTGGACTCTCACACCCCCATCAGCGTGTGGAGAAGTCTGTATAAAAAGGTAAACATGCTTTTACGTAAGTGTGGGCTACACATTTCCAGATACTTGCTTCCTCTGTGCATACGCTGCATTTCACGAGATGATGTCACAAACTCATCAGGCTGGCATGTTAAAGGGTTAAGATCAGATACTAAAGCCCTACTGATATGTACACGGAATATACTTATGTATTTATATACCTACCTGCACACGCTCTGTCTGACCGCTACTCCCACCAGCCTAGGAGTCTCCATTCACTCATAATCTGGACCAAGGCGATCTCTGCATGCAGTGGAAGATAGCCCTACCTGGAATCACACGACCTTAGATGTCATCAGGGTTTTAAAACATCGTTCTGACTTCGACGCAGTCAAATGACACTCCAAAGAGAAGGCTGGGTTCTGCGCCACAAAATATTCTGCCAGGGAAGTCCAATGAACTCACTTTTAGTTTTCGCCTAAAAAAAAAGGGGGGGGGATCATGCAAAGGATAGCGCCTTCTTCCCATCACTCAAGGATAGACTCGGTCACTTTTACTCTCCCCGGCGACTGAGATGACAGTGGCCCTCACGGGTCCAGCTGCAATCCCCTAGCCTTCCACCGAGATGCCTTTCTCTCACTGAAAACAGGACACAAAACGTTTATGAAAATCTCACTGATGCGTTGTTTTAAAATCCAAACACAAGTCATCTTAAATTTAACGTAAGAGATGTTTTCTCTATTACTTCCCACTCGTTCTCTTGTGTGTAGGGGTTTTATCTTGGAATCTCAATGTTTTAAAGAGTCACGTGTGTATTAATTAGCTAGATGAAGGGAAATCCCTTTATAGCGTGTATATATATATATAATCTCAAATCATTACGGCACACACTTTAAATAGCTCCTAACTTTCTGTCAATTATACTTCAATAGGGCTGAAATTTCTTCAAGTCTGTGAACATGCCCTCATCTGTTCCCACGTAATTATTTAAAATAAAGTGAAAAGATCTCCATTCAATACAAAAAAGCAAAAACGTATATGCACATTCACATATGCACACGTAAGGTACCCAAAACGTATAGAAAGAGACGAACCTTCCGAACAAACCTCTCGTTCTAGTTCTAGAACTATCCGGATTTTAAACTAATGCCTATCTCCTTAAACGTGGACGTTTTCACAGCTCTCACAATAGCGCCTTGCACATGGTGTTGGCGGTGACCCCGACACACACGCGCGCGTGCACACACACGGTCAGACCTTTAAAACGTAAGCGTTTACATCGTGGAGAATCCATCCCCGCGAAGTTGCTGGACAACAGAACAGGTTAAACGTGGCCTTCACACAACCGCGCACAGACGCCGCCGACCCGGGGTCCTGCCACCCTCGGGCTTCCGATTACGCCTCCTGCCCAAGGAGACCCTCCTAAGATGCTGACACATCGGACTTCTGTGCTGCTGCCCTCGATAGCGGGAATATTCCTCATCACCATGTTGCCATCGCTTTCTCTGCACATCATTGTTAAGTTTGCAAACACTCTAACTTGGTATGTGCTGGTCACTTGCTTCCATAAAAGGATGGGGAGTCTAGTCTGTTCGTAGAATGAATCTATAGTCTCAGTCTTACGTGTATGGACGGTTCAGAGCAGCCATACATACGTTTCATGAGGAAACACACAGTGACAAAACCCTCCCCACTTCAGCCATGGGACTCCTTCTGCCCTGTGGGTGGGGGTCGCCTTGTGTCATCAGCAGTCCCAGGCACCAAGTGTCTGTTTATACTGCAAATACTTAACCAGTTTTTACAACTCAAACGCCGTTAAGAACTAATTATCTAACCGTGCTTTCTTTTCACTGGGATCATTGCTTGGATCTTAGGTTTACGCTTTGCACTTGCGTTTCTAGAGGTTAATGGAAGTTTTTATTTCCAAATACACATCCGTGGGAGGAATGAAAAGAGATTGTTAATATCACCGAGATTTAGCCACAGTGGTGCACTTGGGAACAAAGTTTTTCCCAGAATCTTGTCATGTGGGGGCTTTAGAGTTGCTGAAACTTTGTAATGTTTGAACAGGTGTTCTTACAGCACACGTCTGCCTTTGCCATGGATGACTATGTCAAGTTCAAACACTTTGTGAGGAAAAACAGAAAAAAGACTATTTTCAATATTGTTCGCCATCATTTTTGCTTCTATCTTAATGCATACATATATCTCCGAGTCCTTTGAAAAACCTCAAAAGTATTTTCTCTGGGACACTGCGCTTACGCCCTTAGCAATGTGAGTTCCACTAAGGACAATGTTACGTGTCCAAAACCAACGGAGAAAACTCTCAAACTCCCGAATATCACTGCGCTGCTCTCTTCAGCTCCCAAGCAAACCAATCTGACGCAGAAAACAAACTACCCCATTATCTACTCCGAGTCAGAACACTTCCTGCGAACGGAAGCCTACAACTTTCTGGTTTAATAACTTCCGAGGACATAACTACTTATCTACACATGGGCGGTCACTACTATTTTCAGAACTTCAGCAATAAATCTGATACTGCGGGCGGAGGTGTATTAATTATCCTTTATTATAAATAAGCAACTGCATAAAAGTACTGTTCTGGCTTCAAATCATCACCTTCGTACAAATCATTCACTTTTCTCAAAGATATCTGAAAAGATGCGCCACTTACACTACTGATTCTTATCGAGGGATTAAACAAATGTCGAAAGGATAGATGTGTGTTTAACTCGACAGATGGGAAGGCCAATGCTGGCAAGGCATTTTGACTTTGGTACAGTAAGTAAAGTTCTGGTGATGTTTTTTTAGCTTGTGTGTGTGTGTGTGTGTGTGTGTGTGTGTGTGTGTGTGTGTGTTTAAGAATATGAGTATATGAGTGAAGTATTATTTTCCACCTCTGCCAGAAAAAAAAAAAAACTTTAAAAAGTAGATGTTCAGGGAAAGAAACTTGAAAAAAAATAGCCAGCCCCCTCCCCACATAAACAAACAAACACACACACACACACATTTAAAATGTCTTCCTGGCTAAAGGTCCCACCTTCTGTTGGGGAAGGTGCCGGGCAAGTCACAGAGGCTCGTCCGAGGTCCAGGATGGAGATTTTTAAACCTCTAGACGCTTAACAATGGGCAAGGGCTCTGGGTCCATCCGATCCTTACCGAGCGTGTGCTTCCGAAGGATTGGACACAACTGGAAACCAAACACTTTCGCATTCACGGAAAAGGCGGAGGGGAGGAAGTGTGCTTTTGTTTGTTTGTTTGCTCTCACAGGGCATCCTTTCTGAGTCAGCGGTGAGCCGTGGGTGGCAGGCGGCGGTGGCAGGCGGACGGAGAGCCTCGGTTTGGGAAGAAGACGCTGCCATGCTGAGTGGGAGGGGGCGGGCGTGGGCGCATGTTACATCAGACACAGTACCTGAGTTTCCATCGCACGGCTTGTCAGCAAGGTGCTGTGTCTGTCTCCCGGGCGAAGCGTGAGAGCTTTGCACCTTCACACTCTTCTGCAGACGGAGAATCACAGCCTAGGTGGGCAGACACGCTCTCGCAGGCCGTCTCACCAGAACGCTGTCAGCTGAAAATAGTAAATCGTGTGGGCGAGGGGGG
Organism: Macroglossus sobrinus; assembly: GCA_004027375.1. Taxonomy (NCBI): domain Eukaryota; kingdom Metazoa; phylum Chordata; class Mammalia; order Chiroptera; family Pteropodidae; genus Macroglossus; species Macroglossus sobrinus. The sequence continues at coordinate 28,040 of PVKZ01004218.1, read as the reverse complement.
TTTATGTTTATTAGCCCTTTTGGTTCACGACGTTACCGGGTGGGATAGACCCTCAACCCTCTGCCTGGCGTGTGAACTGCATCACTTTCCTGGGACTCCATTCACGGATGCGTCGGCTTGAAAGCGGGGTGAGGAGGAAGTATACGGGGGTGCCTTACATCCGTTTCTCCTCCTCACACTGGAATGGAAAAAGAAATAGGAGGAAATGGGTTTCCTATGTGCGACGCTGAAAAGTCCTAGTTTTCTGTCTCCGTGTGTTTGTGTGTTTTTAGAACACTTTTAAAAAGAACCCGGCTCCTTAAAACGGTTAGGTGAAGCCGGCGCCCTTCACATTAACATAATAATCCCTTTTGTGGTTTTAAACCCGGGTCTGAAGTGGGACAACAATCAAGCTTTCTCCGCCATGGAGACGCAGGCATCCTTAATTTCACTGTGGGTACCGCGCCTGGCAGTTATCGAGGGGACTTGCTTTCCGGATCCCTCAGAGATCCAGGCATCATTTCACTTCCCTCCCCGCCCCTCCCCCCCCACCCAAACCTGACTTTTCAGAGAACAGGGAGTGCCCTTGAAAATCTTAAAATCTAGCTGGGGTCGGTGTGGTGGGCATCGGAGACACACAAGGTCACAGTTCGGGGCACTCACTGCGAAGCTGCCTCGGGTCCCTCACAGAGAGGCTGGTAAACCACCACCTTCCGAGTTCACGGAGCAGGACTCGAAAAAGGTTTTAAAAGCATTTAAAAGGTTTCCGTTCCACGCGAATAGCTTTATTTGAAACCTGTGAGAGACACGCACACTTAACTCATCGCAGGTCCCCCTCCACAGCTCTCTGAGCTCACTCTGAATGATTGCCTCGCCTTTTTAAATTAAAATGAAAGTCTTCGGACGTCGGCTCAAGCCCTCCTTTCGGGCTTGAAATGTGGGCCAGTGCGGGATCGTAAGAATGTTCTGAGCAAGCTTTCTCGTCACTTTGACTCAACAGCGTGGAGTAGAGTGAAATATATCGCAATGTATGTTGCCAGGCACTTCCCAGCGAGCCAGAGGCGGCATCCATGCAAAATGAACACGGCGTTGGAAGAAATTTGTCACCAAGCCAGCCAGCCGCCCTCCTCACGCCTTTGTTTCACTTAGTTTGTGCTAAAATACTTGAATTAACTCCCGGGGGGGGGCAAAAAAATATTTTCTCTTCTGTAAAGCCTTGGGGGCGGGCAGGGGGCTGCTGTGTGCCTCTCTCCCGCCTGCATGTGGCTGTAAATATTGGAAAGCGATATTCATTTTAATGTAGATTTTAACCCAGGAACCACAGGCCCTTGACTGCCCGCGTGGGAGGGGACGTCTGAGCGACCTGCCTGGCTCAGGGACCCCTCCCGGGGCAACCTCAGGAGCACAGCGACGGGCAGGCAGGCTCTGTCCTAAAGTCACCGCGGTTCGCAGCGGCACTTTCTAGAAAAGCTCTCTCAACTCTCTCCACCCAGACAAACTCTCCCAGTCCCATAGGTGTTTCTCAAAAGGCAAAAGGCACAAGGCACGCTCGCCCCCGGGAAGGCGGCAGGCCAACAAAGCAAAGAGACGACATTTGAGGGTCCAACGTCCTGACGCTCGACCACAACCAACACAGATGGCAAAAGCGGGGGATAAGAGGCGGGGGGATGGGGGCGCCAGAAGCGAACCCGCCGAGCGCAGCGCGCGGCCGCGGAGGGAGCTTACCGCGGATTTCAAGGGTCTGGACGCATCAGAATTAAAAAAGAAGTTTTAAAATTCTTCGTGCGTGGCGTCCCCTTTCCTCGGCGCGAATCTCGGGGACGCTTTCGCCTTGGTGGCAGGGTCCTCCTCGAGCTCGTGGGCGCTCATCCGCTCGCACGCTTCCTCCGGGAGGTGGCTTAGGACAGCCTCGGACTGGGCCAAGGGCGGCTGGCGAGGGAACCCCGGCGAGGGACCTCGTCTTAGTGTTACTGTCACTTCAGAGGCGCTCTGGCGAGCGCGTGGGAAGCAGGCCGCCCCCGACTGCTGCGTGGCGCAGCGGCCACCCACGTACGCCAAGGCGCGGCCTGAGCTCTGGCTTTCAAGCCGCGCGTGTGCTGGGAAGGGGACAGCCTAAGGCATGTCCGGACGAGAAGCTGGACTTATGCAGATAATAGAAAGGGCACCTCACCTGCAGGACGAGCGTGAGGCACGGAAAATGGGGGCGCGCCGGAGACGGAGGTGGGGACGGAGCTGGAGACGCACACGGAGGGAGGTGGGGATGGGGATGGAGATGATGGATAGAGACAGAGACGGAGCTAGGGCCGGAGTAGAGACAGAGAGATGGAGACGGAGACAGGGACGCAGGACAAGGCGTGCAGAGCCGGGGCAGGGGGACGGGACCGGGACGCAGACAAGCCCAAGGCGGAGACAGCCCGCTCCGGTCGCTTCCAGAACTCTCCTCTCTCCGCCCAGGGCCAACTTCGGCAAAGCCACAAGTTTGCCCTCCGCCGGCGCTGCCCCTGCCTGCACCCCGAACGCCCTGGGGGCAGAGGGAGCGGGGCGCAGGGGCGGCTTAGCGGCCGCGCTGTCCCTCCAGAATCCGGCGAGGACTCAGAGGTCCCCATGGCCACCCCCCCCCCTGCGCCCCGCGCGGGGGTCAAAGAGCACCCCGCGCCCTTGGTAACGGAGACAAAAACTTGGGGGCCGTCTAGACAGGTCAAGGTGGCAGCGGCGGCGTCCCCGCGGCCCCTTCCGGAAGGGGGCGGGGACCCGCGCAGGGCGCCCGGACGCGCCGCGGGGCCGCCTCCGCCGCGGGGCCGCCTTCCCGCTCCACCCTCCGCTGATCAAAGTAGGAAGTTTGCATGACAAGCGCGGCGAAAGGGGCTGCGTCCCAAATGATCTCGGTTTCTGCGACGTCGCTCTCGCCAGCCTCCATTGTCCCCTTTCAGACGCAGTGGGAACCCTTCCGGTGCCAGCGACCGCGCGCCATGCACCCGCGCGCTCCGGGCGCACAAAGGGGCTCCGCGCCTCGCCGCCATCTGGCCGCGCGTCCGCGTCCGCGCCGCGGCCCCCGGCTCAGCAAGGAACCCACTTCGTAAAAAATATATATATATATATAAATAAATTTAAAATGTTTGAAGAAACACGGGGAGAGGCGAGAGCGGGAGCGAACCGGCTCTAATCCACTTGCAGCGGCCCCCGCGTGCGCGCGCCGCCCGGGACCCCCTCCCCGGCCCCCCAACTCGGGGCGAGATGGGCTTTCCAGCCGCTTTCGGGGTCCCCGCGTTCCGCAGTTCAGAGTGGAAGAGGACGCCACACCCGTATAGTCACTAAAACGTCCCGTTCTTAAACATTCACGAGCGTTTTAATTTTTTAAACGTCTCGGGTCAAAAGGCCCCCAAATAAGTGGTTTCCATACAGTGCCCGCTGCGAACGCAGGTTGCATTTTATTTGCGCCTGGAATGAAGCCACTCGGGCCTTGCGAGTTGTGACCAAAAAAAAAAAAAAAAGAAAAAAGAAAGAGACGTATATCGGTTAACAAACAAACTGAGTATCTGTTTTACGAACTTTCAGAAACTAGGGATTCCTTCAATGCGACCCGGACCTGGAGAGTTACAAAGCGCAGAGGAAAATTCTCACATTACAACGACTCAAGCAGGTCGTTAGCAGAATGATTTTTTCCTGCCACGCATGTGCTTTAGCAAAGCCCATTTCCTTCTGTGATACGTAGGACATGTATTCATATATGTCCTACTTTCTGGATGTCAACAAAGCAGCAATCTACTTCAAAGTGAAGAGAAGACTGTCTCAATTAAAAAAAAAATTAACAGTGATCAAGAATCCATTCTGTCTCCCCTCTGTCCCCCACAGGAAAGTAAATATGGGGGGAGGGGGCGCAGTGATATCGGGGGAGGGGAGGGCGAGGGCCTGCCCGTGGGAAGACGCCTCTGGAACACGGAGTGCTTCCCAAAGTCACAGGATTTCTCGTGGAGCTGATGCCACGAGAAATGTCGGAACTGGTTCAAAATTGGCCCAATGTTCCGAGCTCTGTGCAAAATTTGTCGAGCACGGCAGCGTGTGTGCGTGTGCAAGGCCTTCCACACTCACTTTGGAGGGATGCTTTGTTTCTCTCCTGGGTTGGCACTTCTTAAAAAAACAGACCCCACGCGAAAACTTGCCACCACACGGATTGTTTTTCCGAAGGTGTAATAATTTTTACACGCTCGCGTGTAGTAGTAGTATCGTGCCCGTTTGAACACACATCTGTTCTATCGAAGGATCGGGGTGGGTCTGAGATCTTTGAAGCCTAACTGGCTTTTCGATGTGCTTAGTTGTCTCTTTTGAGTAAACCTTCTTTAATAGCAGAAAACAGATAGCTCGGAAAATGCCAAACTACACTCTTCACTAAAAAAAAAAAGAAAAAAGAAAAAAAGAAAGAAAAAAAGAAAACACCCAGCAGGAGACTAGTAAAGTTTGTTTTAGAGAAGTGAAAGAAAAGAAAGAAAGAAAAGAAAGAAAGAAAGAAAGAAAGAAAGAAAGAAAGAAAGAAAGAAAGAAAGAAAGAAAGAAAGAAAGAAATTGATCTTAAAATCCCCAAGCACCTAAATTTTGTGAGAAGGCATTAAAGATGCTCAGATATTATGAACACGCATACGGTGGGCGTCTAAGGGATGCCACTTAGCTGAGCTTCAAGACTGTTCGTGGCATAACCGAGCCCTTTCCTCCCCGCGAACTCTTAGGACAAGTGGAATAAAACTCATCCTTTCTCTCTGTTCCGTGAAGGGTTTTGAATAGTCCTTGTCAGCCGAGCAGCCCCTATTGAAGTCCTGGAGGAGCTTCGCCTCCCCCCGCGATGGACTGTGGCAGAGATACTGACCTCATTAAAATATGAATGGAAAGGCCGCCATCATTGTATCCGGGAGAAAGCAGAGTCACTGGCACGGTTTGCTTATCAGCCATTACTTTTACACACGGCCGCGTCTGGTGTGAAGTAGAAATACAAAAAAACGATCCGTGATGATTTCAGCGCTATCCTGCGGACCCCCCCCCCCCCGGATCAAAGAAAGCCCTACCGTGTCCCATTCTGAAACCTGCCCAGGGCTCTAAATCATACTTAGTATCCGCAGTGTCTTTTTTTTTCCCCCCTTAGGCTATTTCTAACCATGTGCTTGTTACGTGTGCAATGAAATGGGGATGAGAGGGGGTCCCCAAACCCCACCTAGAACATGGAAACAAGCAGTTGAAAGTTCTGGCTTCGGTGTTTCTCAAACAAACAAACAAACAAAAAAATGGAGTTGGGGATGGATCCCAGACCTCTGTGACAGACAAACTTTAGAACAGCCACTTACGGGGTGTCTCCTTCGTCACTGGGTCTCTGTTCATGTCGTAGCAAACGCCTTGCTCGCTGGCTGTCGCCGTCAGGCAGGGCACGACTGGGTTACCCACCGTACAGCGCGACGTGGCGGCCACCCTCGTGGCGGGGTCGTTTCTTTCATACCAGTCTGGCGACCTCAAATAAGTCTCCCCTTAGCGCGACTGCTGTCGGGGAGTGTCCCTCGGATGTGAAACCGATCCTTACGTTACGTAGGGACCAGTAATTAATTTCCCATCATTGCAAAGATGCCCTTTCTCCAGCCTTGGTTCATGTCGAGAATGTAGTTGCACAAGAGCGAATAGTGCCGCGAGTTTAATCACTAACTTTTCACCTGTAAAAACACTGAAATCATTTCTGATATTACTTACAAGTCCATACTGAGAAGTGAAAACTCAAAGCCCCTCTCTCTGCTCAAGGCTCCATCCAACCCGGGAAGCATGCATTCAGAAACTCTTGTAAGTTGATGAGATATATAATTAGCTTTTATGTTAATTGGCTGTCAGGAGTTTGTTGTACGACACTTCTTCATATAATATGCAAATAGCACTGGCTGTTTAGCTTTATTAGCCGGGGTAATTAGAGATCTAACTAGTTTACTTGAGTGACGAATAACAAAGGTTGATACATTTCCTGTGTTTTGTGTATCAGAAAAAAAAAAAACAGAAAGAGACATTTTAAGTAGCCTCTGTTTACAGACTCAAAACGTGCCAACACGTAACAGGATTAAGATTAGTTTTTTCCAAGTCCCAAATTCGATGTTAAAACAAGTGACTCTGTACAATCAATCAAATGCCAAGATTTCGGCACAATTTACCACAAATGACACACAGTACATTTACAAGAGAACAGAAAATGTTGCTTTCTTTCATTTGAACAATGGGGAAAGCTCACTTATTGAACATAAAATATTTTGCCGTGTTTCCTGTTATTCATGGATGCCTTATGACCATAACATACAGCGCATGCTCAAGTTGTGAGAAAAATAGAAATACTAAAATAAAAACAATGTGATTTGGGAGGGGAAATTTTCCAGAATTCAAAATGATTCAAGTTTCAGGCACAATCTTTTATGCTGGAGCCTATTTTAACAAATCAGAATGAAAGAAAAATTGCAGAATGGATCACCATCGATGAACCCCAAATGGAGGTGATCTAACCCAATTTGAAGTTTTCCTAAAGGTAAAGAAAAAAAAAAAGCATGCTTTACTTTCATTTTTGAATACAAAATTAGCCCTGCCATTTGATTCCCCACTTTAAAAAAAATATTCTGGAAAAAAAACCTTTAATTTTCCAACAGTTCAGATAAAATCAAAAGAAACGCAAGTCTCCACGTGAAAAAAAAATGTTGCAATTTGTCAACCTTTGTTAAAAAGACACACTCGGCAAGGACTTTCGGCGCCCTTTTCACGCTGGTTCTGAGCTTTGCCCTCGCTGGCACAGCCCGGAAGGACTTTGCAGATTAGAAAAAAAAAAAGACATAATAGAAAAAAAAAGTGAGACCGCTCAGAGGTCAGAGACCACAAAGCCTGGTCGTGAATGGAGTGTGACGTAGACCGGTCCCTGCACTCAGCAGATATTTCTTGAGGTCCGTCCACTTGTCAAACTCACATCTCTAATTCAGACTTTCGGGAGGGGATCGTGCTAACTGCATGTGGCGTCAGAGGGACACTGGATTTATCGGGGGGATCCCTGTGTGTTACAGAAATGTCGAATCACTCACTGCGTGGCACGCCTGAAACTAACATGACATCGTATGCCGACTGTGATTTAGAAATAAAAAATTATTAAAAAATAAAAGAGGATTCTTCTGTGGCTCAGACTAAAAATTAAAATGAAATAGTAGAAAAAGACCCTGTGGCTGGCAGAGGCCCAGTGAGTACGGACCGATGATGCGATGACAGCTCGTCTGTCGGTCAAGCTCGAGATCACAGACACGCAATATCTGCGTCCTGGTTTTACCATGTTCTGCCCCCAAGTCGGCGTGGTTTTCACCATCTTGTTACTGGAAACATCATGGTAGGTGAGTGGTTACCTGGTTTTAACTGTCTCTGCGAAACAGCTCCCCAGACAGAAAAAGTGAGAGTCGCGTCCCGAGGGGGTGGTGGCACGTCCCAGCTTTGCCGGCTGTGCCCTTGCAGGCGGGCGGGCCGTAAGCGTCCCCAGAAACCGTTAGCAGTCTCGGAGGAAAAGGGACCCGTCCCCTGGACACGTCGCCAGGCGCCCCGTCTCCAGAGATGTGGGGACGCTGGTTCCCACCGGCTAGAGGGAGAGCTCTCGCTCTCTGGCAAAACATTTTTTGTTAACGGAAAAGTAACACGTTCACCTGATTTGAAAACAAAATTCCAAAAGGAACAGGAGTAGGGGAAAAGGGAAGGCTGATACCTGGACCCTTGCCTCGCTCTGCCACCTCCGAAAATGTTCCAAGGGCACGTCTCTATGTGCGTGTAAGTGAATGTGTGTGTGCACTCTGCGTGTGTCCGTGTGTGTGTGTGCATATGCATCTGCGTGCTCTGCGTGCGGTGTCTGTGTCCATGTGTGCTCCTGCGTGCATGCACCGTGTGTGTGTGTAGGCATGTCCATGTGCATGAGCGTGCCCATGGGTTCCTGTGTGTCCGTGTGTGTGCATGTGTCCGTGTGTGCTCCTGCGTGCATGTGGGTCCATGTGCGCCCCTGCGTATCCACATGTGTTCACATGTGTTTTGTGTGTGCATGCATGTCTCTGTGTATCGTGCATGAGTGTTCAGTGTGTCCTGTGTTCCCATGTGCGGTGTGCACCCCACGTGTGCACGTGTACATACGTGTTCCAGCATGTCCATGTGTGTTTCTTTGTGTGATGTACATGTACACACGTCTACATGTGTGTACTTTCTGTGTGTTCCCATGTGTGATGTGTATGCGTGCATGTCCACGTGCGCACACATGTTCCCGTGTATCCACGTGTGCGCACGTGTCCATGAGTGCGGGGTTAGGAGTGCCCCCTCCTCTTTTCACGCAGAGGAGAGCACAGAGCACACACTTGGGGACAAAAGTGCTCAGCCACGTTTTGGAGGCTGAGGGCCGTTGGCGGACGCGTCACTGCAGGAAGGCGCTCCAGCAGCTGAGGCGGCAGAACCCGCCCCATCCCCGTGGGGAAGGACGCAAAGTGTCCCACGCGCTGAGCCATGGCAGCCCCCCTCTCTGGAGCACCTGTTCCCAACCAGCTTTGGGATGAAGTCGCCTTACTCTGAGCCCCAACGGCAGCTCTGCGTGGGCGGGCGGGACCGTTCTCCACCCGGTCCCCAGGGGCTGACCGCAGCTTTGCGGCGGCCCAGGCCCCGGAGTGGGCCTTCCGTGGCCGTTACCCGGCTGGTCATCCCTGCCCGTGCTCCCCCAGCTCCGAAACGCGGGGGCACAGCAGCACAGACGATGGAGCTGGGAAGAGCCGCGGCGACCCCGCGTACACCCCCCGCCGCTGTGGAGGGACCGAGGCGGGGGGAGGACCCTCGCCCGAGCACCTGGGCGGAGCCAGGCGGGAGCCCTCAGTGAGAGTGAGGCGAGCCTGCTGGCCACCGGGTTCCTGCTGCCACCAACCCAGCGACCGAGAAGGGCCCCTCCTCCGGGGTGAGCTGTGGAGAGACACCCGCGAGGCTGACCCACGACCAGTGAGCGAGGCCAGGGCAGACCGGCCCGTGCTGGTGGGATGAGCCCCCCTCCTCCACGTCCGAGGGTGCAGGGCCCCCCAACAGCGCCCTCCCTTTCCGGTGCCCACTCAGGCTGCTCTGGCCTGGCCAGCCCGGGCCTCTCTGTCTTTCCAGAGTCCTTGCCTTTAACACTGGGATAAAAATATACTTCTCCTGTATGCCATCGGGCCAAGCAACGGGGAATAAAACCCTTCCAGAGCTTGACAAAGCCTGCTGGACGCTAACGGTTTCGGTTTGTAAACGCCTTTAACGGGATGCAGGTTTGGGCAGATTTGGGGAGCACGGACTGATTTCCGTAGTCTCCGTTCCGAGGGCTGGAGGGAGGGGGTGACGTCCTTCACCTGTCTGGGAAGTGAGGCAGAGTGGCGCCCCCACGCCGGGTACCCCGAGAAGTCCACCGTGAGGCGCTCTGCCAGCTGGCTCTCCGCCCCCATCTTCCCAGAACCCAAGCGGGCAGGCGTCTGGCCCCTTGGTGTGGTCCGCCGGCCCGCAGCTCCGGCCTCCCAGGACGCGGGCCCCGCCGGCCTCCGGCGCGGGACCCCGCGTGCCGCGCGCCCCTCGGGCAGCCGTGCGCACCGGGGCGGGGCGGGGGGGTTCAGCGGAGCTGCTCAGGGGTCTGATTGTGACGGAGGGTGACGCCGAGGTGGTGACCACCAGTGGGCAGCCACCTGAGCGCCTTTTTCCCCGCCGCCGTGCTGTCCCCAGGACGAGCCCTCCGAGACAGCCGGGAGGGAGGGCGACACGGGCCATCGCGCACGGCCTCGGCGCCCGCGTGGAGTCAGCGTGAACCGGCTCGCTCCCCGCGGCAGGATTTCCGTCCCTGTGGCGTCCGCCCGGAGCCCGCCTTCACCGAGACAGACCCGGCCGGGAGCTCCCCTGGCTGCACCCCCTGCCGATGGAAACGGGGCACGTGGTCTATTCCAGCGGGCGAGGCAGCGTCCCCGCACGGGCGGGGGGCCCAGGAACGGCGGAGGGAGACACGGCTGCAGGAGAGAGCTCGGCACAGCTCAAAGCGCCTACTGTGTGCTGGTCAAGCACTGGGCCGCAGTTCACAGAGCACCTACTGTGTGCTAGTCAAGCACTGGTTCACCCAGCACCTACTGTGTGCTAGTCGAGCACTGGTTCACCCAGCACCTACTGTGTGCTTCGCATCGTGTGAGGCACGTGGAGATAGCTGCAAGCAGAACCAACGGCCCGTCCCCCCAGAACTTGTGATCTGGGGCCCCCACCTGAAAGCGCGCAGGGAGCATGTGGGTTTGGGGTCCCCAGGGGTCGCTTCCTGCTCATGTGCAGCTCCTGAGCTACGACGGGCCCTCACAGTGATAAACGGCTGAAAAAAACTCAGAAGATGCTATTTTGTGACACATGGAAATGATGCAGGATTCACATTTCCGTGTGCACAGCGAAGTTTTGGGGGACACGGCTATGCCCTCCAGGCCTTCCAGCTCTCCTGACAGAGCTGGGCCGTGGCCGCTGGGCCCACAGGACCTAAAACACCCATTCCCGGGCTCTTTCTAGAAGACACGTGCCGGGTGCCGCTCTGCTGTGCCCAGTCCCCTGCGCAGGGGACCTGGCGCCCACCTCCCCTCCAACGTCAGCCCGCCCCGCCCCGCTAGCCCGGGGGAGGCGGCCCTGCTCCCAGGCCTCCTGCCCGGCCTGCATCCCGTCTCTGGTGCCAGCGCAGGACGTGACAATAGTTCTTCTAAACGCGCTTATCACACACACACACACACGTGTGCATACGCACAAGCACGCGCCTGCACACACGTGCACACAGGAGCACACTCACACGGGCATGCCGTGCACACACACACACACGAGCGAGCTGCCTCGCCCCGAATAGAGAGTCAAGCTGCCGTCCCCCACGGCGACGATGGTGGCACTCACTGGGGACCCCTCTGGGCTGGGCCCCAGGAGTGGAGCTTCACACCTGACCGGCCCAGCCTGGCCCCCACCCTGGCGACGGGTGGGTTGCTATCGCGTGTCCCAGGACAGGGAGGCCTTGGGACACTCACACGGACGTTTCGGGGACACCGGGATGACGCGGCCAGCTCCGAGGCGGAGCCCCAGTGAAGGCCGGTGGACCGGTCTCCTGGTGGCCGTGCTCCCCGCCCTCTGCCCACGGCCTCTCGAACAGAAAACCCCTTCGCTGCCCCGCGAGGCCCACCTCCGCTGGCACGGCCACCGCGCCAGCTTGCAGCCCTGCAGGGGCTCCCGCCCAAGGTCACGCCTGCAGCCACTCGTGTACAGCGGAAGCCAGAGGACGGCCGGGCCCATCTGAAGCCAAAGCCCTGTTCGGGTGTCGGGGGCCAGGCTGGCGGGCCCCCTCCCCGGAGCTATCTGCCTCCGTCTACACTGCCGGGCGCACCCCAGGAGCACACCTGTTACCCCTGGCACCACTGGGACGCCCCTGAAGCCACCATTTTTAGAACAGTGTCGCAGAGCTGAGCCTACCCCTCCAAAACCCACCCCCCGCCACTGTCCTCAGACAACCCGTGGGTCCCTCTCGCTCCAGAGTTTCCGCAGGAAGAAGCAGACCCCCAGCCGCAGGGCAGAGGCCCGCGGCCCCGCCCCCTCCGCCCGCGGCCCCGCCCCCTCCGCCCGCGGCCCCGCCCCTCCGCCTGCGGCCACGCCCCTCCGCCCGAGGCCTCGCCCACTCCACCTGAGGCCACGCCCCTCCGACCGAGGCCCCGCCCACTCCTCCCGAGGCCCCGCCTTCTCTGCCGCGGAGGGCGGGGGGAGGAGCGGCGCCCATCCCCGCAACGCGTCCCCATCATCCCTCCGTTCTCCGCCCGGTTCGTGGATCCAAACAATCCTCATGCGGCGGAATAAGGAGCCATGAACGGGACTGGGGACTTACTAGGGATAAGTCATGCCACGCGGCTCTGACAGCCTGTTCTGAGCGCGACAGAACCACAAAGCGCATCATGTGTTTGAACTTGCGAGCGGCCTCCAATACCAGGCTTGCGAGGCGATTCTCGCCACAGGGCCTGGAGCAGCTGGAGGGGAGCCGTGTCCCGTCCTGGGGACGAACTCAGAGACGGAGCCACGCAACCCCCGCCCCCGTCCCCATCCGGAATGGGGGGCTCTGCTTCCTGAGGGGCCGCGGAGGTCAGCGGGAAAGTTCGTTTGCCTTAAAGCCTCATTTACTGATCTGGGGGAGACGGCGTGGCCGGCAGCCGTGCTATGGGGTGGGGGTGGAAAGGGGGGTGCAGCCCCAGCGGGGGGGGGTGCTCAGCCCGCAGCCTGGGGCCTGGCGAGGACCCCTTGCAGGACCCCCATCTCCAAGAACGCCTGGCACGAAGACAAGCCCAGCGTCCTCGTGGAATCAGGACAGAGTCGGAAGGCCCTGGGGTCATCACCCCTAGAGGTGTCGTGGGTCCACTCGTAACCCCAAAAGGACATGCGGATACCCCGGACCCCCAGCACCTGGTTGCGTGGTCTCCTTCGGCTGTAGGGACTTTAGTGGGTCGAGGTGATCGTGTCCAGTTAGGCTGGACTCTAACCCAAGACCACCGTGTCCTTAGATGACCCGGAGACGAGACGCAGACACACAGGGGGAGGCCAGGTGCCAGCGGAGGCAGAGGCTGGGGGCGTATGTCTCCAGGCCGAGGAACCCCAGGATTGCCAGCCACCCTGAGAGTGCCAGCCACCCCGAGGAGCCAAGAGCAGCAGGGAATCCGTTTTCCCTGGGGGAGAAGCGAGGTGCCCGCACCTTGGCCTTGGCCTTCTGGCTCCCTGGACTGTGAGAGCCGGTTAAGCCACGAGTGTGTGGTCACTGCAGCCCCAAGACATGCAAATCTGCCTTTGGAGATGAAGGACAGTGGACAGTGAGTGGATGGGGCCCAGTGGCCCGTGGCCCTGAGGGCTGGAGGCGGAGCTGTGAACGGCCCTCTGAGCCACACCGAGGGGTGTGTGTGGCTGCATATCCCCCAGGGTCTGAGAAGGAAGGGGTTTGCAGCCTCCTCGGCCCAGGTGACGGTTTCAGGCGGTTGGGGACAGCGAGCAGGCTGGCGGCATGTGGCCGTGAGCACGTGGCAGGCTCTACCTTGCCTTTTGTTTGGGTTGATGAAGGGAAGCCCAGGCAGGGCCAGCCTGTGGCTAAGCCGCCCTAACCGTGCGCTGAGCTACGAACGTCTTTCATTCTCCTCCCCCAGCTCTTCGTGCCTCCCGGTCACGGTTATTGTTGTCTGTTCCGGGGATTTGGAGTCGTCTGTGTTCCTTCTCCCTCCCCGAGGACAGCATAGTTTCATCCTCCTGTACGCGCGAGTGCTGGCAGCGTCCCCGCCTCGTCTCTTAACCAGCATGTCTGACGGATCAGAACGTCGAGTCTCTGTCCCGGCTGTGTACTCCCTTGTCGCTTTGGAAGTGAGTCCCGTGAAGCTTGGCCAGCACCCGTGACAGCAGATGCGTGGGGCCGGGGGAGAAGGCGGTGCTGGGGACGCTCACGGGCTCGGCTCCCGGCCCCAAGGGCTGGGTGGCACTGCACGCTCCCCTCTGGGGAACGGGGCTGAGCAGCGCACAAAGCCACACTGCCCCGTGTCATCTGGAAATCCCGTCTCCGCCCCAAAGGCCACTTAGCAGCACGAGCGGGTACCACAGACATCAATCCAGCACCCGGGAGGCTAACAGCCAGCCCATCCTCTTTCTTCCTGGACGGGCCATCCCTTTCCTAGGGTCTTCACAAAGGAACGGAAAGAGTCCCCAAACACACCTCACAGAACCGGAAGACAAGAAGTGACACCGTTATCAAACCAACTTTTTAAAATTATTTCATTTCACAGAAATCGAGAGTGCGCTACGAGCTAATTATTGTGCTGTGTGGTGTAGGGGCTGGGGTACAATATAAAAGATGTAAGCGAGATGGGGGTGTAGTAGGGTCCAGCGGCCGCCCCCCTTAACCGCAGGGGACACGTGCCAGGACCCCCCCCCCCACGGATACCTGAGACCAAGGACTGTACCAAACGCTGTGTGTACTCTGCTTGTCCTATCCAGACACGCCCGTGATAAAGTTCAATTTATAAATCAGGCGCCATGAGACAGTAACTATGGCAACTAATACTAACCTAGACGATGATGACAAGGTACTAGAATAAAAGTTACACGTGAGTGTTCTCTCTTCTCTCTCATAGCCGAGGGGGCCGCTGAGTGACTAGCAGGTGGGTGCTGTCTACAGCGTGGGGACGCTGGACAAAGGGACGTTCCCCGGGACGGAGCGTCCTACGCAGGGCTTAAGAATTGTTTGGTTCTGGAATTTTCCATTTAACATTTTCAGACTGACGGTGACCCCGGGTAACCGAAACCACAGAAAGCCAAACTGTGGATAAGGGGGAATGTTGTATACAAATAATTAGCATAACATTCCTTTTTTGTTGTTTTCCTGTTTTATTTTCAAACTGTTTCTTTTAAAAATAGTTTTTATTTGTCAGTTACCATTGTCACTGAGGATTACATTAGTGTCAGGTGTTCATCAAACTTATATAAATTTACAGTGATCACCCCAATAAGTCCAGCGCCTCTCTGACGCCCTACATAGTTATGGCGATATTATCAGCCGTATTCCTTACGCTGGACTTCACATCCTGGTGACTATTTTTGTAACTACCGATCTGTACTTCTTAATCCCTTCCCCTATTTCATCCCTCCCGTCTGGCACCCCTCAAAATGTCCTCTGGATCTCTGAGTTAGTTTGTTTTCTTTGCGTATTGGGTTCTTTAGATCCACGTGTAGATGAGATCATACGGTATTTGTCTTTCTCTGACTGAACCCACTCAGCACGGTACCCTCTTGGGCCATCCGTGTCGTTGCAGACGGCAAGATTTCATTCCTTTTTGTGGCTGAGTGATGTGCCACCCTGTAGATGTTACCACCTCTTCGCTATCCATTCTCCCATGATGGACAACTGGGTCCTTCTTTGTCTCTTGCTATAGCCTTTGTTGTAAAGTCTATTTTGTAGTATGCAAGTATTGCTACCCAAGATTTTTTTTTTTCCATTTCCATGTTCATGAAATCTCTCTTTCCATCCCTCTGCTTTCAGTCTGTGCGTGTCTTTCGATCGGAAGTGAGTCTCTTGTAGGCAGCACATGTAGGGGTCTTGTTTCTCATCCATTCAGCCCCCCCCCCATCTCTGACGGGAGCATTTGATTCTGTTTCATGTGAAGTACTTGTTGATAGATACGTAGCTATTACCATGTTATGATTCGTATTCGTGATACGCATTTTTTTTTCTCTTCGTCTTAGAGAAGGCCCCCCGACCTTTCCTGGAATGCTGGTTGGGTGCTGATGGACTCCTTCAGCTTTTCCTTGGGCGAGCAGCTCTTTCTCTGTCCTTCGGTTCTGAAGGGCAGCTTCCTGGGTGGAGTCATCTTGGTCACTTGGCCTCTGGGAGGGGGAGTCATCGGGCACCGGGCATTCAGGGGTAAAATGTACCTGCCCTTGACCCCCGCCCTCCGGGAATCTGTCCTGTAGAAACCAAACCCACAGTGGCCGAGGACGTGGGATCGGGTGGGGGGGGGAGCCGCTGCGGTTTCACTGTGAGCGGGCGACAGCCCCGAAACGCCACGCGTGCGTCTGCGAGAGAGAAAAGTCGAATCAGCCGGGGCCCAGCCATTGAGGTGACATGGGGGACTCCGGGACGCGGTTTCGGTTCGTGAGGTGTCTCGGTCGGCCCAGGCCGCCGCGGCAGGGCAGGACGGAGAGGGCGACTCACACGATGGCGGTTTATCTCTCACCGCGTGGGGCTGGCTCGCTCCCTTCCCGCTGAGGACGGCCCCGCCATGAACCCTCTCCCTGGCCCGCAGCCAGCTCCCTCTTGCGGTGACCTCACCTGGGGAGAGTGAGCTCTGGGGTCTTTCTCTTCTGACAAGGACACCTGTCCTAGGGGATTAAAGCCCCCCCCCCCCCCGCCATCCATGACCTCATTTAACCCTAATCTCCTCCTTAAAGGCCCATCTCCCGTACAGTCACGTGGGGTCAGGACTTTGACCCGTGAATGGGGATGGGGGGGGACACATAATTCAGTCTACAGCATGCAGGAAGAATGTCAACAAAGCATTTAAATGTGCTTACCGTTTCCACAGCCTTCCGAGGAACACAGAAGGCATGGCTTTCCTGCTGTTTCTAAATGACAAAAAGCCAGAAACGAAGAGACACTATTAGAGGTGCGTGTGTTCACACCAGGTCCAGCGAGCCAGCGTGGGGGAAGCTGGGGAGGGTGTGTTCTCACCACCGCCTGTCGGGGGGGGGCGGATGGAGCAGGGTCGGGGGGCGAGCAGCGCCCCAGCTTTTTCTCTGCGTATTTCTAGTTATTTCTAGTGCTACTTCCGTAACCGAAAATCTTTAATGAAGGAAAAACTGGAAAACCCAAAGCCGAGCTGTGAGATACGGGAGTGTCCCCTGGTCTGATTTACGTCAGCCCCGGAATGCCCCCAGCCCCTGCCAGCCCAGCCCGCTGTCTGGGGGTCCCAGGAGCCCCCAGGGACCCGGCCTCTGGGGGGGGGGGTGGCGCTGGCCCCCTCCATCGAGAAGTCGGCTGCGTCCCCGCACCGCTGGGACAGCTGGAGAGGCACGTGGCCGAAACGCTGTCTTCTCTCAAGTATCCGCGCCAACCCTTAATTCTGCGTTTTCCTGGAGGAGTGGGGAGCAGGGCACCCCAGAAGGCCCAGACTCGGGCCAGTCACTGCGGCCGCTGAGACCTCCCTCCCTCCCTCCCTCCCTCCGAAGTTTCCAGAAGGTTCCAGAAGAAGGACGTGTGACCGGCCCAAAGAGCCTAATTATCTTTTAGCTCGGTGTAAGGGCTGGGCAGGGAGGGACACCCAGGCCATGTGGATCGCGGCGTCCCTCGGTTGGAGCTCGGTCCGCAGCGCCACGTCGGGGACCCCTTACTGGCGAGTAGGACCACCCAGGGGCCAGGCCAGCCGGGCCTGGGGCAAGGGGGGGGGTCTCACGGCTCCGACTGACAGCTGTCAGTCACGCGTTCACGCTCTGCTGCGGGGGAACTGGCTGCCGTCACCGACGTGGGGGTCGCAGTGGTCACGTCCGCAGTTGAACCCCACGAATCATACGCCCCTCCGACCCCGAGGAAGGCGAGGTGGCCCCCGCTCCACCCACGGAGTGCCACGCAGCTTGCTGCTCAAAGCACGTGCCCTCTGGGGCCTCTCGAGTGTACTCAGCCACGTGGGCCCAGGAGCCCAGGGGGCTACGGGGGGGGGCGTGGGAAGGGGGTCTGTGGACGGCTGCAGAGGGGAGGGACAGACGCCCAGTGGCCGGGCTCTGGGTCTTCTGAAGAGACCGGAAACACGACTTTTGACAGGAAACCTCTGTTGGCTCACGGTTCGGTCTGGTTTTAGTTTGTCGCCTTCCGTGGGCTGGACGTGCCTGAGCCTTCGGTCCCCCGGGTGGCATAACTCACCGCCACCCACTGGGGGGCCTGAAGCGACAGGAACGTCCAATGTCACGGGCTCGAGAGGCCGGAGTCTGACGCCCAGGTCTCGGCAGGGCGGCCGCTCTCTGGGGGCTCAGGGGATGATAATATTTAGAAAGTCAGAGGGTGTCGCGATGGTCCGGGGCCCTCGACCCTCAGACTGAGGATCGGCCAGGCGAGCAGCCGGGTCAGCACGCTGGCAGCCCTCCGCTGGCCGGCCACCGCTGTCATCAGCCGGCCCCTCTCGTCCCCTCCCCCCGCAGTCACCCCGTGTCAGATGAAGGCGGCCTCACGTTCAGAGATGGGATGAATCTTTACTTACATACTTCTGTTTTCTGAGACCCGTTTAGCTGAGTTTTGGGGGGTTCAGGCAGTCGGTGCCCTGGGGAGAGGTCCCCCTGCTGGCCCGGCCGGGAACAGCACCGAGTGGCTGGACCACCACCGCCCCCCCCACCACTGTGAGCCCGGCTCCGGCAGCCAGAGAAAGGTGTCCCTCCCAGCCCAGGGTCACCGCCAACAGCCCCTGAGGGCCCGTGGTCCCCACTGGGTCCCCGCAGGCCAGCCGGCTCCGGCAGCTCCCGCCTTCCCGAGTCACTCACTGACGCGCGACAGCCTCACGCGCTCCTGTCCTCTATGGGACAGGTGGCTTCCAGCCAGTGCGTCTGCGTCGTGCACAGGCACACATGCTCGTGCACACACACCCGTGCACACATGCCCGTGCACACACGCTCGTGCACACACGCCCGTGCACACACCCTTGTGCACACACACTCGTGCACGGGCACACACGCTTGTGCACACACACCCGTGCACACACGCTAGTGCACACATGCCCGTGCACGCACACTCATGCACGGGCACACACGCTAGTGCACACATGCCCGTGCACACACGCTCGTTCATGGTTACACACGCCCGTGCACACACGCTCGTGCACAGCGCGTGGAGGCCACTCCTGTCCCCAGCGTCGCCGTCTTGCCTTGGCCTTTCCGGAGACCTCTGGGGCTAAGGAGGGAGAGGGTTTGGCCGCAGGGGGCGGTTCCCTCCCGGGTTGGGACCTCCAGCCCTGGTCCGCGTGTCCCCAGGCGAGGGACGCTGGAGCTGGCGCCCTTCACGGGGATGCAGCCGAGAGGGGCTGGTGCTGGCGGAGGCCGGTCTCTCTGGGCTGGGAACATTCTCTGGGAGTGGGGGCTAGGGTGGCGTGGGGGTGGCCTGGCCAGCGGGGGACGGCGCTGGGCTGCGTGGAGGCGGACAGGGCAGGACAGGCCCGTCTCACTGGACGACAAGGTGAGGACAGGAGCCGCGTCCCGGCCCCTGCAACCCGTGATTTGCTTCTGCGTGTGCTGCTGCCCCGGCCCCCTGTGAGGGCCGCGGGGGCCCCCATGTTCCTGAGCCGCTCTGGGGGCCCCCCCGCTAGGACGCACGAGGCGGGCAGCAGGGCTGGCGATGTCCACGCAGGCGCAGGCCGCAGCTGCCGACGGCGACACCGGGAGGGCGGAGACGCGGGAGCCACGCGTGCGGGAGGCGGAGCCGCGGGGCGGGGCCCGCGGTCCTGGGCGCGTGCGGGACGGACGGGCTGCGGGGACGATGCCTGGGCCCCTCGGACGCCCCCTCCCGCCTTCGCCTGCGTTCCCCCTCCCTGGCCCACGCCGCGCGGGGCCGCTTTCTCCCCGCCGGTCCCATACCCCCCGCCCCCGTCCTCCAGTCAGATACGCGAGGACGACCCCCGAACCCTCTCACGGCGCAGGGCCTGGCCCAGACCGGCGACAGCGCGTCCCTCCTGTCCGGCCTCCCTCCCCGGCCTGGCCGCGCGCAGGCGGCCCAGAGAGAGTGGCCCCGCGCGGGGTGGCCGCGCCCTCAGCTCCCAGGGCACGGAGCAGGCCAGGAGGCCCCCCATCCTCGTGTCCCCGAGGGACCCCAGAAACGCCGCCGCTGGCGTCCGAGGCGTCCCCGCACCAGGGCAGCAGCCCGAGCCGTGTGCCGCTTTGTCCTCGGAAAACCGAGCCGCGCACCGCACCCTGGCGCTCCCGGCAGACGGGCCGGAGTGCCTGCGCGTGGCCACCGCGGGCACCGCCTGGCGCCCGTCCACGGCGCGCAGCCGAAGGCCCCGAGTCGCCCTGTCAGGCCCTGCGTTTCGAGTGTGGCCGAGCGAGCCCCACGCTGGCCCGGGGGGTAGCAGCGCCCCGGGGTCTGGCTCCCGGGCTCTGTGCGTGGGCGGCAGCCGCGCGCCCCCCCCGTTTCCTGGGGGAGACCCCCGGCTCTTTAAAGAGCCGAGCCGCTGGGGCCTGTGCTGCGAGCTGGCCGGAGGCGGGAGCGCTGACCCCCACCCCCCATGGCGTATGGAGGCGGGAGGAGGGGGGAGCGGGGAGGGCCCTCCACTCACCACTGGCCACTGGCCACTGGCCACTGGCCACTGGCCACTGGCCACTCGCCAGCCGCCCCTGAGCCGGCTCTGCCCGGCACCTCAGCCAGCCGGGACCCGCTGACCTTGCAGGGGCTGTGGGACCACAGACCATTCAGAGGCTCCAGTCTGGTATCAGGCCCTGAACAAAAGGCCACCAGCCTCCCGCCTCCCCGAGGACCCCGTCCTGCCCCTGCCTGGCCCTCCCGCCCCTCTTGTGCCTGTGAAAAGCCTCTTCCTTCCCCCTGCACCGGGGGCACTGAGAGCAGTCAGTGACCCCGCCTAACCTGCGACAGCACCCTCCTGCCCCTGGCCTCGCTCACATCCTCCGGGCCCCGCCCCACTGCGGACCAGGCCGCTTCCTCCCCGTGGTCTGTGACCACGCGGCCCGGGGGACACCTGGATGCAGGCAGTGCGGTGAGGGACAGCTGCCCGCGAACGTGCTCGGGGGACAACTGTCCTTCTGTTTAACTTCCGGGGGCAACGAACCCAAGAAAGACCCACCTGAGCTCCCACCCTCGTCCACCTTGGGGACGAGCACCCCAAGCTCCTTCAGGGGGGCCCTCCCGACTCAGGCAGCTTAAGCGTCGCACTCGGCATTCCGCGAGGGGCGTCCGGCCCCTCACCCCATCATCTCCGATGGGCATGAAATTTCAGGGAAAGGGGAACGAGGAGACAGCCGACCCCGATCTGAAACACGGGTGCCCCGCGCGGGGACACGGAATCAATCTCCATCTCGCTCCGAGCGGCGTCGAGGACGTCGTGAGACACAGCTTTTACGATGATGTTTCGCTGAGGGTGACATTCAAACTGGCTCCTGGCCTCTGAGCACTCGCCAGCTGAGAGCCGGGCGGGGGGCAGCAGGCGGAGCCTGAATTCACAGGGGGGCCCCCATCCCGTCCCTCCTGACTTCTCAGATTCCCCCTGAGAGCCTTCCGCCCCCCATCGGATGCCCAGAAACCCCCACATTGTCTCCTTGGAGGACGGAAGCGCCCCGTCCCCAGACAAGGGCCCCAGTCCATCCCAGAGATGGGTCTTGCATCCCGACCCCACTGGAGATCTCTGCGGTTCTTGGGGGGAGTCTAGGGGGAGGGGTGCCCCACCTCGGAGCCTCTCTGGGCGGCCCGTGCAGCTGCTCTGGGCGCCCTGCTGGCCTCACCCAAGACCCCTGGAAGCGCTATTTTTATCCCGACGAACGAGAGTGCCGAGAAGTCGTCCGACTCGACAAGACACAAAATTTAGGTGCTGGGAGAGCTACTTCAATTTCAAGCTTAAAGATTACTTTGGGTCCCGCAGGACTCAGAAGCAATTTAGAGCTGATACCCTGAACAGGAGAAAGGTTAGGAGATTAAGACCAACCGCTGTTTGGATAAATGGCTGGTAATTGCCCATATCCGCAATTATATACCCTGGCACCGAGTCTCTTTCTTCCCCATACCTTTTTCCTCTCCTGTGTCCCCGCCAGGGCTTATCTGGAAGGAGCCCACCTTGACCTCCTTCCGCCGGGCCTTGGCGACGTGGCGCTCCCGCCCGATCGGCCGTCAGGGCCCCCTGCTTGCCGACCCAGGCACGACACGCCTGTCACCGCCAGAACCGCAGAGCCAGGCCCCGAACGAGCGGCGTCGGCCAGCCCGCGTCCTCAGGGGACACGCGACTCCCGTCCTCCGGCCCCCGGCGGCTTCCGCACCAGCCGGGGTGCGTCCCTCTGCACCCCCTTTTGCACTTTTTGTTGACACACGTTTCACCGTTTTGTTCGCCACCTGCTTTTTTAAAGAACGCAGGCCCCCACACTCGGTGCCCCTCAGAGCCCCGGGCGCCCACGGGGCCACGTCGATCACTCCCAGGGAGCCCCCACACCGCGGGAAAGGCTGGTGGGAGGCGGGGTCTGCTCCCAGACACGCGCTGCTGCGGGACCCCGAAGCCCGTCCGGCGGGCCCCGTGGCGGACTTGTCCCTCTTCCCAGGCCTGGTGGCCAGCTGAGAGTCCCAGCCACGGGAAGCAAGAGCAGTGACGCTTCCGAGCGCTTGGCCGGCTGCTGATCCGGGCCCTGCCGCCTTCCCCTGCCTGCCACAAGGGGACAGCGGGGGACAGCCGGGTGCACAGCGCCCCGAGGGGGCCCGCCAGCCTGGAGCACCGAGGCACGCACGTTCCGAGGTCCCCAAGCGCCGTCTCTCGGGGGCCCTGTGCCCCAACGGCACACATTTTAAATGCCGGACGTGGATTCCGGCGCTGCTGACCGGGCCCTGATTTTCCTGCCATCTCCCGATTATACGTGGGCATGTGACGACTGATGGACGGCCTCACGAGGATGATGTGGGCCGGCCCAAACCACGGCTCCCGGCCTCCCCGTGTGCGTGGCCGTCCCCAGCCCCTCCCCGAGGCGCCAAGGGCAGGCCCGCGAGGGTGTCCCCAGCGGCCAGCGGCCCCGGCCACAATTCCAGCACCGGAGTGCAGGCTCAGGCCTGGGGCCAGGCCAGCCGTGGCGGCCGTTCTGGCTCTGTCCCTTACCGGCCCGGCGACCCTCGTCCTCGTGAGCTGTAGCTGGCCACCGTGGTTACCTGGCACGGACCGGTAAGTCCAGTGAGGGGCCCCCAGTCCTTCTGAGCCCCTGGAAACTCCAGGAAAGCAGCCCGCCTCCCCAAGGCCCCTCCAGCAGGGAGGTCACAGCCCACTGCCAGAGAGGTGGATGGCGGCCACGGCCACCCACACCACACAGGTCTGCCGTGTGCCAGGCCCCACGCTGCCTCCCCGGCCAGGCCCCCCACGTTCCCGTGAAGGGCGCTGCACCCACACACTCGGAGAACACACTCCACCCTCGTCTGCACAGCCCGCGTGGCCCCGGAACCCTGCTGTAGAGCCACGTCCCGGGACTGGAACGTGGCTCTGTGCTCCTGGGACCTCTGTGCGCTGACCCCGTGTGGGGACACACGGGGCCCTGCGTGAGAAGCACCTGCCGCAGCCCCCGCCCTACTGTGTGTCGCTTCACGCGGCCTGCAGTGTGTCCTCCCCGTGGCAGGGGGACCACAGCCCGCAGAGCGCCCGCCACACACCTGCAGCCCCCCCCGTCGGGCGGCCCCTCCCGCCCCCGCTGAAGAGCTCAGGTTGTAGGCGTCCCCGGCCTGGCCCGGGGGCCCCCCGGGAGCCAGGGGCCTGGGCGTCTCTCCGCGGTGTCTGCAGATCCGGGGTTCGGGCCCCATGGGGCTGGAGCACTGTCAGCTCCCTGAGCCCGCGGGTGCCTCCCCGATCCTGTGTTCACACCCGCCCCCGTCAGCTCAGTCCCCAGCACCAAGACAGACCCAGCCAAGGCCGGCAGCTCGGGCGGCGCCCCCTGGCGTGACTCGGTGGATGGCGATGGTGATGTCATCAGTGTCCCCAGGCCCTGGTGGTCAGGGTGGCCGGGGCGCCAGCTTCCTGGAGTCTCAGCCCCCGGGGGCAGGACGGGGCCACACGCTGGGCCCACAGAACGTCTCAGGTCCTGTCTCAGGTCCGGGGCTGACCTGCCCGCCTGGCTGGGGCTCTCCGGAACAGGCCGGGGGTTGGGGCGAGACCCTCCAGGTCCACGGCCCTGCCCGCCCCGAGAAGGGGGCAGCGCGATGAGCAAGGATCATTTACGGTCTGTGCCCCGGGTCACGAACACGCCAGCAGACGCAGGAGCGGCCCGGGCCTCGGAATTCCAGGCCGGCGTTAATTTAAATGTTAATCTGAAACCCTCACTTCAGTCACCGGAGTGGAGGGTTATTAGCGCAGGCGGCGGGAGCCGGGCCTCGGGAGGGGGCTGGCGGGTCACGTTGCCTGCCAGAGGGCGAGCCCCGCTCCCAGATGGGGCCTCCCTCCTCGTCTGCCTGCCTCGCCCCCTCTCCTGCCCTTTCTCTCTCTCTCCCTCTCTTTCTCAGAGCCAGATTCGGAAACGGGAGGAGCGGAGAGGCGGGTGTCAGGGCGGACTCGAACGGTCTCTGGGGGTCAGTGCCCAGGCCCCGGGGTATGTGAGGGGGTCGCCGTGGACCCCCCCCAGCCCGGGGTGGGGTACCTCTGCACGAGCAAGGGTGCAACCAGCACGCCCGCCCACCCGGAGCAGCGGGAGTGAGTGGTCTGCATTCAGGCCCCCGAGTGTGGGGAGAGGGGGGTCGCCCGGTCCCCGGGGGCCGTGTCCAGGGAGGTTGGGCAGGTAAGACCTGGAGGGTGAGCAGAGAGCAGGGTCCCTGGGAAAGGGACGAGCAGCGGGAGTTGGAGGGACGATAAAAACAGTAGCCCATTTACCCGAGGAGGAGAACTGGGGGTGGGGGGCGGGGCGGGGGCCGGAGCAGGCCGCGCTTTGCGGGGAGAGGTAAGGGAGGGAGCCTTATTCCAAGCCACGTGGAGCTGCGTGAGGTGAGACCTGATGAAATTGGCGCTTTTGAAAGGCCGTCTAGGCTACGGGGCAGAGAAGAGGCTGGAAGGGACGGGGGTGCGTGCAGGTGAGCCTGCTGATAGGCTACTGCACCGGTCCCAGCGAGAGATGGTTGTGGCTGCGGGGACAGTGACGGAAGAGGAGACGCAGAGAAGCCGGTGAGCTCAGGAGCTCTGGGGGAGATAGATACAGTCAGTAGGATTCGTGATGTTCGGATAAGCAGGCCGGGGCAGACCCCGCATCCCACCCGGTTTCTGTTCCGCTGCTTCTCTTGTATTCACACAGCTCCCCTCAAACCCAGCCCTGGGCGGCCGTTTGTGTCTGAACACCGGCTCCCTCCCAGCTCGTTTCCCTGCAGCTGCCAAGCGCCGTTTGGGATGAGCACGTGTTGTCATTCTGGCCACCGAGACACGAGGAGACCTTTCCTCCTTTCCCCAAACAGAGATCTATCTGCAGGAGGCCGCTGGAGGGGTGGCAGCCATCCTGGCCCCATGAGGAGCCAGCGCAGGGCTGAAGCCAGCAAGCAGAGCAGAGGCAGGAAAATGCAGGGGCCCGGTGTCTGGCGACAGTGCCAGGCCCACCGCGGGCTGCTCTGCATGCTGGCTGCTCATATTGTGAGCTCATCAATTTTCTCCTGGTTGTTGTAGGGAGGTGCCGCTTGCCTGCTAAGCCTGCGTTGGCCCTAGCGACGTATCAGTCTCCTGGGGCTGGAGACCGGAAGTCCAAGGTCAAGGCACGGGCTGGGTCCGTATCGTTCCGATGCCTCCCTGTGTCCTCACCCGGTCTTTCCTCTGTGCCCGTCCGCGTCTAGATTTCCTCTTCTCGTAGGGACGCCAGTCCTGGTGGATGGTGAGCTATCGATTATAACCCATCGGTTATTGATTACGGCCCTGGGGTTAGAACTGCGGTCTGCACAGACGTCGCTGTAACCTCGGCGGCCTCGTCCCTGAGTGTGGTCACGTTCCCCGGTGAGACGGGGTGAGACTGCCACCCAGGAGTGCTGGGGAGCACGGCTCGGCAGAGAGGGGCGTTCGCGTCCACCTGTCAGGACGCTGACGCTGGCTCATCAGGACATCGCTGACGCCCCAGCTCAGGTTCCACCCCTTTGTGACACGCTTGGCTTGTGTCACCAGCACAGTGGTGACACGTGAGACGCCGTCTGCGGTTCCAGGCTTGAATCCCCAGATTTGGGGCCACATTTGGGGCCACACGGGGGTCCTCGCCCGTCCTTGTCTACTCGTGGGGAGCACAGTCCTGGCCAGCCTGCCCGCTTCCTGTCACCCTCATCAGCCAGACGGGCCACCAGCAGGACAGGGGGATTGCCGTCCACCTCACACCAGCCGAGACTCGCCCTCCGGGGCCAGGGAGGGCGCGACCTGTCCCGGGAGGCGCCCAGCCACGCTGTCACCGCTGTCACCGGACAAACTCAGGGTTCGCAGGCCGGCCGCCCCAGGAAATGCCTGCCCCCCACACACACTAATCTCAGCTCCGGGCAGCGAGTCAGCCGGGCAGCAGGTGGGGGCGACGCTGGGAAGAGGAGGCCACCAGCTGGTGCTAAGACAAAGCCTGGCCCCAGGGCTCACGCAAGTACCCGATCGAGCCGGCCGCGCGGCCCCGCCCCGGCCCGTCTCCACGGCAACCCGGCCGCCCGCGACTCCCCATCGAGTTTTAACCCAGATTACATTTTCCAGGCCTAAAATCGGAGTCGCTGTGAGAAGAGCTCCTCTCAGCAGCTCGGAGATGCTCTGGCGGGTGGCCGGGCCGAGGGACGATGGGAGAGGAGGCACCCCGTGAACCCCATGGGGTCACTCGCACCCGGCAGCAGGTGTGTCTGAGCGGGCAGGAGCACCGCTGTGCCTGTCTCCCAGGGAACGTTCTGGACTCACTACGATTCTCTGTACCTCCGGTCTCACTCTGGCATCCGCGGTGTTCACGATAACAGTGGCCTTCCCGTCACCGAGGGGGGAGGCGTGTGTCCAAACGCTGTGGATGCCGGGAAGACGGTGGACGGACAGACGCGTGGCTGCAGGGGGCTGCCGCCGACCACGGGAAAGGCGTCTCTGGCCTTCCCACCCGCACCCGGACCTGTGTCAGCGCCGTCCAGCGCTCCGTGGGGCTCGTAGGCGATTCTCAGCTCGTCGCTCGGAGCGTCTGGGTTGCATGCTTCTCGAGCCCTAAATTCCGCTCCTGGGAGACCCCAGGTTGTCAGGACACGTCTGGAAAAGGCATAGAACGGGCCGTTTGTCACGTCCCTGTTTCCGCAAGGCGCAGGGCAGAGCTGTTTGGGGGTGGGGGGGGGTCCCTGGCGGTTGAAACCATCACGACATGATGAAAGGTCGGCAGGGGGTCAAGTCTAGAACTTTCCGTGGGGGAGCTGGAGAACCGTGCGTGGGAGCAGCGGTTTTTTATGGGGGCTGAGGGGTGGGAGCTGGGCTATGAAAGGGGTGATCCGAATCTCGGTTCAGAGTCTGGAGCCCAGCGCCTGGGTGGGGGATGGGCGCAGCTGGTCTGCGCTCTGTCTGTTCGGGGTTCCCGCCCACCCAGCAGCCTGTGCCGGGGACACCGGGACCGTGGGCTCACAGGAGGACGCCAGATGGATTCGTCCCCGTTTCACGGAGGAGGGTGGGTCCACGTGGCTGTCCACGGCGTCGTCGCCGGCCACACAGACGGCGTGCGGTGGCACATCCTTACAGGCGTTGCTGGCCACGGGGGCGGTTCGGCAAATCGTCCGGCTCGTCCCGACCGGTGAACCGCGGGTGGAAGTCCTGCCACCAGGCCTGCGGCCCCTCGGACTTCCGGCTGGGCCCCCCAGAGCCCTCGGCCGGCTGTAGGTCGTGGCCTCAGGGCAGGGCCAGCTTCCTTGGCGGTCTCGCCGATGCGTGACCAGGGGCCCTGCGTGTTCGCTTCTCACTGGGCCTCATGACTGGTGCGGCCGGACCCATCCCAGGGGAACTGAGTGACCAGCTGACCGCCAGCTCAGACGGGGGTCAAAGCCTGAGACTGGCCGGAGGACGAGGACAGCAGGATGCTGAGGGGGCCGCCAGGGTCACAGCGGCCACACCGCACAGTGCAGGCAGAAAGGCCTGAGCGAGCAGGGGCGTCTCTGGGCTCCGAGGGAAGGAGGGGGTGCTGCCGCCGGAGGCTGTGCTGGCCGAGTCCCGGGGCAGCTTCTGTCCCAGAAGGTCCCCTACGGGTCACCCTCCTTCAGGGACTACGATCCGATGGGAGCGCATCCTCACCATCGCCTAATTCCGGATGAACTTGTTAA
The DNA here is from genome assembly GCA_004027375.1 of Macroglossus sobrinus. Classification (NCBI taxonomy): domain Eukaryota; kingdom Metazoa; phylum Chordata; class Mammalia; order Chiroptera; family Pteropodidae; genus Macroglossus; species Macroglossus sobrinus. Next base: position 547 of record PVKZ01004218.1, on the reverse strand, counting down.
AGCGTTTTTAGTGTAATGAAAACGTCTGATCAATCCCTCGCGGTGATCGTTGTCACTAAATCAATAGCCGGCCGGTCCGTCAGGCTGACGGCTGCAGGTCCGCGGACAATCGTGGAGAGCAGGGTGCCCTCCACGGGGCGGAGGGGGGCGGTGGCTGGGGGGAGGGGCGGGGACGAGGAGAATCTGCTCCGCCTGGACGGAGGCCCAGGGGAAGCGGGAGAGAGGTGACCGCATGCGGGGGAAGTGGGGTGCGTCGCTAAGAGGCATTTGCGGGGATCCCGCGTGCCCTCGGACAGTGGGGGGCTTTGCTAGGTGTGCGGCGAGCCCGCCCAGCGGGGTTCTCGCCACTCACTCCCCCTTCCTCTCTGCTCCGACTGAGTCCGCCCCAAAGAGCGGGCGACCAGCCTGGGGGCGACGGAGACCCTGTAATGGGGGCCCGCGTGGAAGACGGGGGTGCAGCGGGAGCGGGGTGGGGGGAGTTGGGGGCGCATAGAGGGGCCGTTTCGCACACGAGGCGGTTGAGACGACAGACCTCGGCGGGCCGCCC
>PVKZ01004217.1:39912-92675 GCA_004027375.1 Macroglossus sobrinus | reverse complement strand
TCTTCTTCTTCTTCTTCTTCTTCTTCTTCTTCTTCTTCTTCTTCTTCTTCTTCTTCTTCTTCTTCTTCTTTCTCTTTTTCTTTTTTCTCCTTCTCTTTCTTCTTCTTCTTTTAAAAATTTTTATGAGGTTATTACTCTGGCACACATCCCGGTTGGTGGAAGATCTCTAGAAAAGAGTGTTAAATTAAAGATATCAGTTACTAGCTTACCTCTTAATGAAGCAGCTGGCTTAAGAAGCTTTAGTTTTAAATTATTTTCCCTGGCCGTATTATGCTGTCTTAAATGAGGCACTGCACTGACTTCCTTATAAGTAATTGGCTGAAACTGAGTCTGAGGTGCCTCCATTAATAGATTGATTAGAGACATTACTGATATTGTAAGGGGTAGTTTTTAAAGGCAATGTCAGGTTTAGTGTTTTGAACAGTACAAAGACTAAAATTTATAAAATGAGTTTTAAATTAATTTACAGTGGAACTCCTTTAGTGATCACAGAATCAGTGGCCAACTAGATTTGGTAGATGGTCTCCTTATGATCTACTGTAGATCAGAGATTTCTATTATGTGACAAAGTATCTGTAGTGCTCATTTATTTCTCAGCCATAACTTGTACTAGTACCACTATGTGTTTCATTTTTTTAGATAGAGATTTTTTATTTTATATTAAAAAATTGTTATAGGTCAATACAATATCATTTTATTTTTCTTGTGGCTTAAAGAACATGAGGGGATTACTCCATTCACTCCTGTATCATTACAGATCCAGAATCCCAGAAATTTTTGGAAGAAAGAAGTACACTATCAGCTAATATATTAACATGTATGTCTTGGTTTGACTCTTAAAACGTTAAATTTATTATTATTTTTATTTTTTAAGGCAGGTTAGTTTAATTTTGTAAAAAAAATAATTTCAAAAAATAAGTCTCTTCATCTGAAAAAAATGTGAGGATTAGATTATTTAATCTCCACAGTTAATCCTTGCCCACTCTAATATTCTATATTGTCAAAATTTTTATTTAGTGCTTAATATGTACCTAGAACTACACAATGAGGTCTATAAAACAATAATGTGTGCTTCATTTGAAAAGAAATTTACTGTTAAAAATATTTCACCCACATTATTACTTGTGATCATCATACTAGACAGTGCAGTATTCCTAATTTACATATTAAAAGAAAACAAAACAAAACCCAAGTCTCAGAAAGTCTAAATGACTCATTTAAAGTTATGGGTTACACATTAAAGTGACTACTGATCAGTTAAGACTGATACTAGTTTTTTTGCTACTTCTTTCAATGCTTGGCTCACTAAAATGATGTAATTTTTATTTTTAATGATTCTAGCATTGGGTTAGAGGAGCAAAATTAACACAAAAGAAAAAAGAGAGACTGATGGAGTACTCAAACTCATAAAATACTGAAATTTTCATAGACTAGCTTTTTACACAGTAAATTTGCAGTTATATTTTCTCTTGATACTCATAACAAGTCAATAAAATAGATATAATTATTATCATTGTTTTACAATTTTATAGATGGGGAAGCTGAGAACAGAGAAACTACAAAGTGAGTTTCCTCTAGGTTGCACTAAGCTCGTACTTGGGTTAGAGTAAGAAAGGAAAGTTTAATACAGAAGAATTAAGGAATTAATCAGGTAGGCCCTGACCTCATGAATAACATTACTAACCTTACATCCTTTATGTTCAATAAGATGCCTCAAATAGACAGGAACCACAAAACCACAGAGTTTTTAAATGTGAGATCATGTCAGAAATACCTTTATAATGTTTCTTCTCACTTTCCAAATCTTGTTAATGTGTTGTCCATTGCTCGGACTTCAAATTAGTTTAACTCAATGTCTAAGGTAGGAGCAAATTGGAAGCCATACTCTATTAAGATGCAACAATGAGGTTTCTCTAGAATCATGAAGCTTATTCTCTACAAAGCATCCATCCCTCCTAGTTATAGAGGTTAGGGTTTTAAGATTAAGGAAATTTTAGAGATAAATTATCTAAATTAATCTTTTTATTTTTATAAAGATAAAAATTAAGGCCCAGAAAGACTATGAGTTTCCCAAGGTCACACAGATAGTTAATAGTAAACTTCAGACTCCAACCCTGATCTTTAAAATTTAAATGATTTTAACTCCATTCAACTATAATATTAGTTTCTACAAATGATAAAGCACTGTGCTTTGTGCTGTGATGATGGGGCATCACCATGCCTTCTTATATAATATAAACACAGAGCATTTGGGTTCCCAGGTTCTTCGGAAGTGTAAACGTGAGCTTGTTACAGCCATTGGGGATCATAGAGGGAAAGGCAGAATTCCAAAAATACTTTAGAAATAAATTATTAAAACAAAAGAAAAAAATAAAAGAAATAGATACATATTGCCTTTCTGAAAAATTTCAAAAACCACAATGTCTCTTATATCTAGTGTACATTTATTCTACAAGTATTTATCGAGTGCCTACTACTACATGTCTGGCATTGTTTTAGAAATAATATTTACAGCATTGAACAAAATACATCTTGACCTTAATGAAGGGTTTTTGGAAGATAGCAGTGAGTTTGGGAGAAAAAAGGAATGAGGAAGATTTGGAGAAAAAAATAAAAGAACAAGATTAGAAGACAGCACTAAGTACAGACCACTCTGTTGACGTTTCTGCCATTTCTTTAAAAATGATATAAAATTTATTGAGCACTTATTATGTTCCAAGCTATTATTAGTGCTTTATACTTATTACTTTATTAAATCTTTACAGTCACTCTATTATCTCAATAAAGTAGATTGTTTTATTAATTCAATTTTGCAGATGAAGAAAGAGGTACAGGGAGGTTAAGTAACTTGCTCGGTCAGAAAGCCTTAGTAAATTCTGGAACCAGGATTCAAACTTAGGCAGCCGGAATCCAGAGCCCACATTTTTCACTAACAAGTCTTAAAGCACCTTGTGTCTGAGGTTATTACTTGTTGAGAATGCCATAGGACCACTGTAGTTATAATCACTCTTGACTGACTTTGGACAAGCTCTTAAATTCTCAAATGCAAAACAAAAGTGGTTGACTAGATACTCTCTATGGTCCTTGAGAATTCTAACATTTGCTAGCCCCAGGATTTCATATAGATCAAGTCGATTCTGCAGGATATAGAGCTGCTGACTGCTAGAGTGTATTTTAAGGAATGTACAATACCCCATGCTCAAGCTATCTCTGCTCCATACCCTAGAATCTGTCATGAGGTCTGAAATTGCTCTAGTTGATTTGCGTCTTCTAGACAAAGCATTTTCTATCAAGAGTACTCAAATTAATTACCAACAGTTATTAAGTCAATTGGCTCCTAAAAAGATCATGGTAAGTGTGTTCATGGGAAAGAGGGACAAATAAGGTCCAAATTTGGTATGCTGTAGAAAATGATCTGGCTAGCCACATCACTGTAACCTGGGAACAGGGAATAATAAACTTCAAAGTGTAGTTAATTGCTGGACTATTTTTGCCTTTATGATTTTGTTAGGAATAGCCTTTGCATATGTATATCCTCCTCAAACACTCAATTTTTTTTTCTCCTTCCCTCCTGCCCACTTTATTCCAATGTAGAGCAGAAGGCAGGAAATCAGTATAGTAAAGAAGCAGTACATGAGTGGGGAAGAACAGTCAGGACACAGTAGAAATTGAGACTTGCTGACAGGAGAATTTGTGTTCATACAGTTATAAAAATAGATACATCTCCTTTACCTTCAATAATAGGGACATGTAAAATGTGGCAGCATTAGAAAGAAATAGAGTTTCACAGGGGCTATTTAAGTTAAAAGTAAGGACAAATGAAGCAGAAACTACAGTGTCCTTTTCCCCTGTTATGCTCCCTATTAGGTCATTAAGTGGTTAGGCCTTTCCCTAAGGTATAGTCATCATCAACACCTTTGCTTACTTCAGTCAGCTTGGTGCCCCTGCTGCTACGGATATTAATGATGTTGTGAACTTATTTAGTATAAGTGTGGCTTAATGTGCATTATTACATTATCCATCAGTTGTATGTTGCCCTTAGCAACTAGCATAAAGTTATCTCTAGTCCACTGCTAATTTTATATCTATCTTTGTTGGGTCAGCTTTGCTGGTTTCTTTGCTTCATACTACTTTCAGAGTTATAACTCATAACAGTGATATAGAAGTCACCAGCTTATAACTAACAAAAAGCACTGATTGCAATAGAACAATGACCCTTGGGTACATGGGGTCATAACAAAGGTCTTTTGTGTTCTTTTTTGTTGTTCTTGAAAGATTCTTTTGGTAACATGGTCTATTGCAGAAAAAGAGCACAGATCAACCCTGTATAAAATTTCTCGTTTAGAGAAGTCTATGTATGGATGTTAATATATTATTTTGATGTCTTTCTCTCTTTATGGTTGGAAAACTGATTTGGGGTATGTATCTAAAACAGGATGGAAAGTTATGTAGTTTTTTTTTTTTTCCTAGCAGAGCTAAAACAAAACAAACCAATAAAATAGTTTGCAGACCTAACTAACACACAAATAATAGAAATTTTGTAGTCTGATCATCTTGAAAAATGTATTCCTCTTCCCTAGGGTTGAAATTAGTGATTTATTGGTAAAGCTTATAGCAAATAGCAATAATTTAGTGAATCTTATTTTCTAAATTATTTGTTTAAATTATTATTTATTTGCTTGACTAGATTTGGAGCTGAATGGGTAGATAAGAATGAAACTATTAAATCTGTGTGAGAACAAATCACTCCAATTCTACATTTCACTATCTAACCTCTCTGGGTCTCTTTCCACTTGTAAAATGAAAAGATTATACAGCTGATCTCTTAGACCTTGCTTGGACTTACATAAAAATATGTGCAATTTCTTTCTTTTCTTCTCATAGATTTGCATTGGGTGAAATATTCTATACTGCCACATAAGAAAGCATCATTTTATATTAAAACATTACGAGTTACTGTTAATGATAATGGTGATGATGATATAAGATTTAAATAATACATGCTTATAAAATTTTTACAAATAGCTCAACTTTGATAATTCTAATGTATAATAGTAACTATGTTCTTTACTTGCATTTCTTTTTTTTTTATTGAGATAGCATTGGTTTACAGTATTAAATGTTTCAAGTGTACAATTATAATTTGACATCTGTATACACTATAGTGTGTTCACCACCAAAGGTCTGGTTTTTATCTCTCACCACACATTTGACCCTATTTATCCATTTTTTTCCCTCCTCCCCCAACCCTTTTCTTCTGGTAACCACCAATCATTATCTGTATCTGTGTTTGTTTTTTTCTTTTGTTTTGTTTTGTTTGTTAATTTGTTTCTTTTCCCTTTGTTTTATATTCCATATATAAGTGAAATTCAGATTTTTGTTCTTTTCTCACTGACTTATTTCACATAGTATCATCCCCACAAAATCCATCCATGTTGTCACAAATGACAATATTTCATCTTTTTATTGTGAGTAGTATTTAATTGTGTACATATATACACACATTGAATGTATATATATATGTACACACACAAACACACACACATTTTCATTCATTCATTGGTTGATGGACACTTTTTTACTATCTTGGCTTTTATAAATAATGCTGCAATCAACACAGAAGTGCACATATTTTTCCAAATTTGTGTTTTCATATTCTTTTGATAAATACCCAGAAGTAGACTAGCTTGATAATATAGTACTTCTATTCTTAAATTTTTTGAAGAACCTCCAAATTGTTTTATATAGTGGCTTCACCAATTTACAATCTTACCAACAATGTATGAAGGTTCCCCTTTCTCTATATTCTTTCCAACACTTGTTATTTCTTCTCTTTTTGATAATAATCATTCTAAAACGTATGAGGTGATATCTCATTGCATTTCCCTAATAATTAGTGATGTTAAACATTTTCATGTGCCTGTTGGCCATCAGCATGTCTTTTTTAGAAAAATGTCTATTCAGATCCTCTAACCATATTTTAATCAGGTTGTTTTTTCTTATTATTATTGAGTTGTATGAATTTTTTTATGTATTTGGATATTAACCTTTTAACAGAAATATCATTTGCAAATATTTTCTCTCATTTGTTTGGTGCCTTTTCATTTTAGTGATGGTTTCTTCTGTTGTGCAGAAGCTTTTTAAGTTTAATGTGGTCCCACTTGTTTATTTTTGTTTTTGTTTCTCTTGCTGTTAGAGCCAAATTCACAAAAACATTCCTAAGATCGATGTCCAGGAGCTTATTTCTTATGTTTCTTTTATGTATTTTATAATTTTAGGTCTTTTTAATCCATTCAAGTTTTTAATCTATTTTTGCTTATTGTATAAGATGGTGGACTGATTTCATTCTTTGCATATGGACGTCCTGTTTTCTCAACACCATATATTGAATAGGTTGCTCTTTCTTTATTTTATGGCTTGACTCTTTGTTATAAATTATGTTAACTATATGTGTGGTTTATTTCTGGGCTCTCAATTCTGTTCCAGTGGTCTGTGTGTCTGTTTTTCTGTCGATACCATACTGTTTTGCTTATGATAACTTTATCATATAGTTTGAAATCAGAGAGTGTGATACTTATGGTTTTGTTCTTTTTTTCCCTCAGGATTTTTTTTGACTATTTAGTGTCTTTTCTTATGCTATACAAATTCTAGGATTTTTTGTTGTTATATTTTTGTGATAAATGTTATTGGGATTTTGATAAGGATAGCATTGAATCTGTAAATTTTGGGGGGTAATATGGACATTTTAACAATATTAATTCTTCCAATCCATGAGCGCAAAATATTTTTTAAATTTCTTTGTTTCCTCTTTCTATTTATTTTTTTCTTAATGACATTAGACAAAGATCAAATTAGATTTTTCACTAGGTAGGTTACTTTCTGGCTAAATGGAAGGTTATTCTGCCAAAAGTTCCTGGCACATATGTGCTGAATAGTTAATCTTTAGTAGTAATTAGACATCTTTGTATATTATAAGTTAGACCATCAGTATACTTTATGCAGTATGCAGTAAGATTTTGTGTAATTAAATTGAACAGTGTCTCACCCCACTTTTGGCTTCACTAGTCAGTTTACCAATATACATACATTCAATATATATTTTGGCATACTAAGTTATACAAACACTCTCCTTAAAGAATTTCTGTTCCTTGCCTCTCGTCTCCTTTCTTTGACCCCTTGCATAAAGACTGAAGATCTATTTCACCTGCTTTATGAATCTTGTTTTGTGTGTTTCTGCATAGATTTTCATTTTAAATTAAAAGGACAATAATTCCAAGGTTTGTGATATAGAATTCAAGCAGTAAGTTCATTCAAATTATTCCATTTATATTCAAAACTAGTATTCAAATCTGACATTTGAGATTCAACTTGAGTATCTTCAGAGCTTTTGTCTCTTGCCATTTTAGCTCAAGTTAAAAGCCAAAAATATGTGAAGAAAAAAATTCTATGGCCTGAAAGAACACAGATTAATAAAACTCCTCTATACAGAGAATTCCAGAGATAATCATTTCAAGTTTTTACAATGGTACGCAAGGCCTTACATAATCTGCCCTTAACTTTTACCTTGTTGGTCTCTGCTATGGACTGAATTATGCCCTCACCCCCAATTCATATTAGAGTTAAATCCTAACCTTCAATGTGACTGCTTTTGGAGTTAGAGCTTTAGGAGGTAATTAAGGTAAAATGAGGTCATAAGGATGGGGTCCTAGAATTGATGGTCTTATAAAAAGAGGAAGAGAGAGAGAGAGAGAGAGAGAGAGAGAGAGAGAGAGAGAGAGAGAGAGCGCGCGCGCTCTATCTATGCATGTACACCCAAGGAAAGGCTATGTGGGCACACAGTGAGAAGTCAAGTGTCTATAAGTCAGAAAGAGAGCTCTCACCAGGCACTACCTCTGCTGGTGCTCATTTCGGGACTTCTAACCTTCAGAACTGTGAGAAAATACATTTCAGGTATTTAACTCACCTAGTCTGTGAAATTTTGTTATGGCAGTTTAAGCAGATTAAGAAAATCTTATCTTCTACTGTTTCATACTTGCTCACTCCAATCTGGAAACATTACTTTCTCCCTGTTCCTTATCATGCAATATGTACTGTTTTGGAAATATTGCACTCCTAGAATTCTGCCTAGAATTCTTTTCTGCCAGGTATTCTGCATCACATATTTGATCACCATCTTCAAAACTGTGATCATATGTCACTTTCAAAAAGAAATCTTCCAAGCCTCTGCACCGCCTCTAGCTTGCCGAGCTCCAGTGGAAGAAGGCGGTAAAGAGGTCTCTATACCATGGCTCGTACAAAGCAGACTGCCTGCAAATCGACCGGTGGTAAAGCACTGAGGAAGCAAGTGGCTACAAAAGCCGCTCGCAAGAGTGCGTCCTCTACTGGAGGAGTGAAGAAATCCCATCGTTACAGGCCTGGTCCTGTGGCGCTCTGTAAAATTAGACATTATCAAAGTCTGCTAAACTTCTGATTCGCAAACTTCCCTTCTAGCGTCTGATGCGAGAAATTGATCAGGACTTCAAAACAGAACTACACTTCTAGAGTGCAGTTATTGGTGCTTTGCAAGAGGCAAGTGAGGCCTATCTGGTTGGCCTTTTTGAAGATACCAACCTGTGTGCTATCCATGCCAAACATGTAACACATATGCCAAAAGATATCCAGCTAGCACGCCACATATGTGGAGAACATGCTTAAGAATCCACTATGATGGGAAATATTTCATTCTTAAAACAAACAAACAAACAAACAAACACCTCTTGTTATTAGTAGTTCTGAATGTTAGACATTTTTTCCCCCCTGTGGGGTCAACAGGTACCTAAGCATATGATTGCAAGTGGAAAAATAGGGGACAGAAATCAGATATTGGCAGTTTTTCTACTTTCATTTGTGTGTACATTTTTAATATAAATGTGGGGACATAAAGCATTAATGAAAGTTAAAATGTTTCAGTGAACAAGTTTCAGCAGTTCGACTTTATAACAATTATAAATAAACCTGTTAAATTTTTTTGGTTAATGCCAGTTTTTGGATTTTCTTTTAAAACAGGTAAATATTTTATTGATGGGAACTCAAGGAAAAAAAAAAAGGAAATCTTCCAAGACCACTGTATTTATTACCACAATCTGTATTTATTACCTCTAGTGCCTGGGTCATCTTAAACCCATTTTCACTGTTCCATATTTTACCATTAATTCCTTTAGCAGTCATCAACTTCCATCAAATTAGCATTAATTTATGTCTGTTATTTATTGTCTGTCCTTTTCTACTCGGTTCTCTGATGTATTTCAACTGTGTAAAGTAGTACCTGTGCACAAAAGTGCTCAATAAAATTTTGATAAGTGAATAAACAAATGTTTACCGAAAACGGTTAAAAGATATTTTTTGGTACTGCTCCTCATATTCCTTGTTGGACTTAACTATAGAACTATGAATTGTATTTATTCATCTTTTATTTATTCATTCATTCATCTATACAGCAATATTTCCCAAGCACTATTAGGCACTGCTGAGAATTGGGAATAGGAGATTAGAAAGACAGGCATCGTTTATGTTCTCACAGAATTTAGAGCTATAGAGGATCATAAAGATCATTTTGTCCAATAGTTTTTAAATGCAAATTTTAGGAGAAGATCCTTTAATCAAACAAATTTACATAAAAATTTAGATAAAACATAAATCAACACTTCTTAATTTGAAGACAAAAAAAGGAAGTAGGAAATACATCACTTGGCTTCAAAATTATTGATTTCTAATTAATTCTTTTCATTTTAAAGTTTAAATTCATGAAGGACATGAATGAGTTGAATGATTCTTGGTTCCTGTAAAGGAAGGCAAAAACAAATTTGGCTTAAGGGGATCTGGGTTTTAAGGTCATCAGGTTTTTGCTAAGATGTGCTATATTTACACACTGTCTGGTACTGACTTTTTGAACTATTTTAAGTTATCTAGAGAGTTGTGGATTTTTTAATGCAATTTGTTGTTGTGAAAGCCTTTATGTTGCAACTATCGTTTGTAGGGTGCATGTAAACTTGGTATTTTCTGTAATAATCACAAATACATTTTATGGAGAGTTCATATTTGGAGGGAATTTTTTTTCTTTAATTTTCTAGAATTCTGAGCAACAAGGTTTGCATGTCATCATGCCACATTCTTACTATGTGGGAAAGTCACTGCTAAATCTAGGAAGGAAGAGCAGCAGTGACCTCATCTTCCTGATGGTAGCAAAGATTAAAATTACTCCATGGCCTTTGTAACGATTTATTACAGTAACAATTTGTTATTAAGAATATATCAAAAGTATTTTTATGTCTTATCACATTTTACTATTCAAATTATAAACTTCATGTGAGTTAAGAGATAACCTGTATTCACTTGTTTAATTTCTATTTCTATAAAATTCTATAAATAAGAATTTATTCATTTTAGTAGCTTAAAATTTTTTCTACTATGCAATATTTTGATACAAAGGGATATCATAAAAATATGGAAAAAACATTAGAAATAATACTCAGAAAATATTTGATGTGGAAGAGCTATATATATACTCACTGGATCTGATGGCACCTTGACACCGCCTCTGCCTATTTATTGTGCAGTTCTTACTAAGGTAGTCCTGGTGATAGACACCTCATCAGCACCAAGAAAATTTATTTGATATTTAGGTTACTCTGATGGTTAGAAAGTTCTTCCTTATATGACTCTATAAATTTATTTCACTGTTAACTATCTAAGACTGACGGATTGAAGAACAATTTTCTTTCCCTGAGTCTCTTCTCTAAACTAAACACTTCTCAGGTCTCTTGACTTTAATTTTTTTATGCTCCCTTCTCCTAGTTTAGGTTGTTTAATATTTTAATCATCACCCTTTGATTTAGATGTGTTAGGGTTTATTGGTCTCTCTTAAAATGTGATTTCTAGAAGACTAGTACATTTTTAAATTTAATTTCTTGCTTTTCTCATAAACTTTCTTCTGATTCATATTGGCTTTCTCTGAACTTTCCAACTGCTGTTTTACTTTAAATAATTTCCTCTATTTTATTGAGTAACTTCTCTTCTTCTCTGATAGTAGAACAGAATTGTTTTAAGTTCTTTTATCTTTTCAAGGCATTCGACCAGTTTTAATTTAAAACATAAGTTTCTCGACTAATCAACCTTATGGTTACCAGAACCACTCCCTTTATATAACATCAAGCTAAAAAAATGAATTGTAAAACTTTTGATTCTCTCTGGTAGCTTCCTGTTTAAGTGTTGGGTCAACAAGAATACATTATGCCTAAAAATGGCTAGATTCTGAAAGCTCTATAATTTTTTATTTCTTTTTTGCCACTTCCCCAGTCCCAATAAATGTTGTTGTTGTTGTTGTTTTTTTAATTCCAAAAGGCTTAAGGAATCAGCTGGCGATTGCCAGAAAGTTACCAGTTTCATCCAGTTCTTTAAAAAGCCTGCTTTCTTGAGAATGTCCGCCTCCTCACATACTTTTGGCTATTTCTGGAATGCATTTCTAGGGACTGGTCTCTTGGCTAACACCTTCTCAAGTATGTTTCAGTGATCAACTCAGATGTTATATTTGTAAAAAGTCTTCTCTGAACCCGCCCAACCCCAAAACTTAGACCTGTTTAACAATCTTTTCTCTGTGCACAGGTCTATCATGGAACATGTGATTATATTGTATTGTTATTTCTAGTCTGCTTACTTATAACTTATACTAGATATTTAGCTCTTTAAAAAAATATAACTAATTTATTCAATTTAATATGGATACAATGTCAGATAAAAGGCGTTCAATGATTATCTGTTAAATTAATATAGGAGCAAACTAATGAATGAATGACAACTTATTATTCTTTATTATAAAATATATCATATGTATGAAAGTATATAAAAATATATATTTCACTTAAAAGAAAATTAAAATAAATTTTTATTTAGCCACCACATAGCTAAAGAAATAGAATAGAACTAGTTATTGAGAATCCCTCTATCAAATTCTTCTTTGCTCAGCAAGTTTATTCTTTTCTAAATATTATTTTAATGACCTTTTTGTTTTTTCTTTTATTCTTATTACATATGATTTAAGTAGTAAATAATATAGGACTTAGTTTTGTATGTATGTAAATACATATAAATGAAACCATATTGTGCATATTCTTCTGTTACTTGGTTCTTAATGTCAATATATGTAGCTGAAATTTAGTTTTGTACTAGTGTATGACATTCCATTTTATGACTATTACAATTGTATATATCTGTTATGCTTCTCCTGGACATTTTGACTATTTCTAAAATTTTTATTATATTAAACAATGCTACTAATAACTTAAAAAAATTGCCATCAATTCATATAAATTTCTCTAGGGCTCTTAGAATGTATACTGATGCAGAGGAAGTACAAATGTCCAACTTTAGTAGGTGATGTCACATTGTTTCCAAATGATTGTACACTTATATATAACCCCTGGATAGGTGAGAATTCATGTTAACTGACATTTTAGCCTTTATCAGCATTGTCCAGCTTTTAATTTTTTTCCTGAATCTTGTACATGTAAAGATATTGGAATGCTTTTAATTTAAATTTTCCTGATTACTAACCAGGTGAAACATATTTTCATATAATTTAAAATCTGTTGTGTATCCTCTTCTATAAAATGCTTAGTCATTCTTTTGCTCAATTTTCTACTGGATTGTTTGTCTTTTTTTAATGACTTATAGATATTCATTCTCTGTACACTATATGTATATTAAATGTTTCCTCAGCTTGTCTTTTAACATTTTTATACTGTGCTATTTGCATTTAAATCTTTAATCTACTTAGAACTGATTTTTGCACATGTATGAGTTAGGACCCAATTTGATTTTTTATGGGATAACTCTATTATCTCAGGATCATTTAATAAAAATAAATTTAAAAAACATATTCTTTCCAGTGTAATCTATACTGTCTATATTGCCATAAATCAAGTTTCCATATATGCACAGGTCTGTTCTGAGCTCTTTCTTCTGTTCCTCTGAACATTTGTTTAGCGATTTGTCACTACACTGTCTTACTACCTTAGTTTTATAATAAAACTAAATATTTTCATCCTTCTTTCTATCTTCATTCTATCTCCTTCTTTTTTGGAATTATCTAAACTATCCTTAGTCTTCAGTCTTCCATGAAAATTCTAGATTTAGCTCATTAAATTCCATACAAATTTACATTGGAGTTTTAGTTGGAATTGCAGTAAACTTAAGAAAAGTTTATATTTTTATGGTATTGAGTCCTGCAACCATAAACATTGGTTCTATTTCAACTTAATTAAATTTTGAACATATATTTCAATAATACCTTATAATTACATTAAGAGCTTGTATTTTTTTTGTTTGATTTATTCCTGGACATTTTAACAGTTTGATGTTATTTAAATGAAATGTTTTATATTTGAAATATATAGCCTAAAATATTGCTGTTATTAAATACAATTTAATATATTTATAAATTAATTTTGCATTAATCAACCTTGCTAAACTCTTATTAATTCTAATAATTGATGTATAGATTCTTCTGGAATTTCCATGTTTACTATTATATTGTCTATGAATGTTTTATTTATTCTTTTAGAATATGTACATTTTTCTTCCTTTCTTAATATCGTATTATACTTTCTAGAACTTCCATTTAAGGGATGAATTAGATACATAATACATGTACCATCTCTCTGATTATGTATCTATATGAAGACAATACATACACATGCATTATATGTAATTTATATGTATATAAATTCAACTATATCTTTAACATATAGTTGAAGATATTTTATATATATACATATACCTAAAATTGTTTTTGACCTTGGACCATAAGAGCATGTTTTCTTCTTTTCTGAAATTTATATACATAAATAATTTAATATATACATACATACACATAAATAAATTTATTCTTCAATTATGATTATCAGAAGCATTTAGAAATATTATCCATACTATTGAATACATAAGTCAGCTTACATTTATAAAACTAGCACATTCATATATTATAATCTAAAAGGTCAATAGTTACTAGCTGAGTAACACTTACTAGTTGACCATAAAATAAGAGAATATTTGAGTTGCCATTAGCACTTATTTGACATTTTAAAGGCAAGCAAGACAAACTATTTCCAAAACTTGACCTTACCAAGTATTTCTTTTCATAATATTTGATAAAAATGATTATATTTGCATAACAGTTTCATCTGCATTTGCTATTTTGATACCTTTACCTATTCTTTATGCCAATTTGATTTAACCTATCTTCATCTTACAGATAAGAGAGAGTCCCAAGGCCAGAGAGCAGGAGAAGTATAAACCTAGATTAGACTTCATAGTACGTTAAATGCGGATGTTTCCCTTTTCAGCAGTGCTTACCCTCCAAACATAAGAAATTTCTAACTTCTCTACCTACAACTAACTCTTTTTTTTGTATAAACAATTAATTGCTATATATAGTAGTGCTCCTATTAAATTGTAAGAAAATATAACTCTACTACAAGTTCTAATTGCAAACTGGGGCTGTGAAGTGTGAAATGTTTTCAGCACAGCACCTAATTCAAAAGCTTCAATTTCCAACTCATCAACTCCTTTTAATCCCATATACAATATTAAGCCACCTTTTATTTTCCTATACCCTGCATAGCTTCAAAGAGGGTAGTTTGATCACCAGTCTATTAGATACATATGCACATCAAAAATGGACAAGAATTTCAGAAAAGAAGAAAACATGTTCTTATGGTCCAAGGTCATTCACTCAGAGACACTATACCATACATATGTTATTTATATGCCACCATTTTTTTATTGCTCTTCAATGAAAAACATCTTGTTACCACAGCAACTACCATATTGCATGCTATCTTTGAGACTACTACATCATTGCACTAGACATACAGAAAGACACTCATATTCTTAAGCCATTTTCAAATCTGTCATTTTAGTAAAGTTTTTTAAAAAATAATAAGTTTGTGTTAGTTACTTCTTTTTATTGTTTTGCTTTAGAACCACTTGATTTTGCATGGGCCTTATTTCTCATCAATTTTTAACTGATGAAAGGAATACTGGCAATTTACATTTCACTGTAAGTTAGATGGAGAAGGAGACAATGCAGTTTAATAGAAAAGAATTACTATCTGGCAGTTATGGCTATATCACATTTATTTGTTTTTACATTGAGAAGTTTATATCCTGTCACAGCAGTGACATTTCACTAAGCCAAAATGTGCTGTTGAACATATGTGTTTTCATTCTTTAATACAGAATTTAGACATGTGCGTCATATCTTTTGCTTAATCCTCATTTTGCGATAATTGTCATCAAGTCGCACTGATTAGATATGTCTTCACCTAAAAAAGTATAGTAGAAATGCGTAGGCTATGAAATTCTTTATTGGTCAAATAAATTGTATTTATAGCTAGTAGTGAAAAATTCTATTAATAAAAATAGTATTAATTATTTTTTATATGTCAAGCACTGTGTTAGAACTTTATTCATTGCCTATTTTAATCTTCAACTGTTCTAATGAAATTGATACTATTATTATGCTATGTTCTAGTTGGTGAAACTGAGGTTTCCAGGTTAAATAATTTCTCCAAGAAATAATACCTACTGAGTGGCAAATCTAGGCCTCCTGTTTATATCACTCTGGCCCCAGAGCAGAAATTACTTTTGTGCCATATTGAGTTTCTCACTAGATAGGCTGGTAAAACCTTTTGCAAATTAAAAAGGAGTTTTTTTTTGTTTTACGTTTTAATAATAATTTTTAAATTTGTTTTAAAAGTTATGATAGTCTTAGAAGAAAAATCCTGTGAAATCACAAAAATAAAATGGCAAAATTAAGTACTTATAAACTGTATTCAAATCAGAGAAAACATTCCTGATTCTATTCTACATACTCTCTTGTCATTCTAAGAGTGTTTTCTTTAATTCTGTACATCATTAATTTAAAAACTATAATGATCACAATAATAGGCTAATTCTGTTTTCACATAGTTTTTAAGTGGTCTTGGGATTTTTTAAAGAAATATATTTGCTACTATAACTTAAACAGTAAGTTTCTAACATGAGGTAGAAATGAATTTGGCCAAGTCAGCATCATAAGACCTATGAATCTACTTTATTACCACACTAGAACTCAAGGGACCCCAAGTTTGAGATGACATTTTGGTTTGAAACTCACTGTAAAACTGAAAGTCATAATCTCTAATTGTGGGACATCTGCTTCCATATCCTATCTCCATAAATTGCAATTGTAAACTCTATTAAAGTCACTTGATTACAAATGAAGATATAAGTAGTCAGGAAATAAGAAAGTTGAGATACACTAGGTGATATCCACAGGATGTAAGTACTGTGTGACTACAGGCAGACAATTATAACTTTGGAGCTAAAAATAATATGAAACGCAAAGATAGTACTTCATGTATTCAAAATTCATTTTTGTTCATGTACATGTGTAATTCTAACAATCTATGATTAAATTATTTTGATTCCATATTTAAAACCTTAGTCTGCAGTCTAAATGGTGGTCTAGCCTAAGTTAAAAATTATATAAATTACATACATAATAAAAATATCACCATTTTGTTTTGTTTCTACTCGGTATGAGATAATGTATTATTCCTGTCACATAAATTATTCCTGTTTCTCATAATTATCTTGTTCACTAAAACAGGCACAGAGAGCTTGGTAGATTTGCTGATAGTCACATAGCCAAGTAAGATATCTAGTTGAAATCAAGTACTAAAAATTATGATGTCTCTTCTGTTTTTGATAAAAAAAAATGTTTTTTAAAAGGACATAATTCTGGCTTAAGTTTCTTTGTTTCTTTATTTTTGGAATTTCATGCTTAAAAAAAACAATAAAAATTTTACTTCATAAATATCTGTCTAAGCAATATCCAAATACTTTTAAAAATCAGCTACATAATTATAACTCAGTCTATTTCCAAAATGTTAACTTTCAGAAATCATTAAGTGACTCACAGATATATAAAAATTTTGTTCTGGTCACATCACGAGGCAACTTTTCCGTTTCTTCTGCACTTATAGCAGAAACTAGAATAATTATTCTAATAATTTAAGTAAAAAATAAAATAAATTTACATTTTAGCAACTATTACTTACAGAAGAATTATGTTCTTTTTCTATGAATTATTTAAATGGTTGCCCCTATATTACTTTGCAAGCATAGATGACCAAAATTTTACTTTAAAAATTGCTATGAAACTTCTTAATAAAGAGTAGTTTAGGATGCATAGTTAGACTAAGATGGCTTTAAGTGATCTCCTCCTTGTGAAAACCTCTGTTAATTGTTCTGGGAAGTCATTGATTGTCTTTATTGAGTTTGCAATGTATATAAGTGCAAATGAATAGTCCGAACCAGTTTGATTTCTTTGAGCACCTTGTCAAGATAGTGCAATGAGACCTTTATTACTACAATTGTCTTAGTTTATCTTTGGAAGGTGTTCTTTGGGGATTGGCACATAAAGACACATACATCCGAACTCAATGTTCCATTTATGTGTGGGCTACTCTATGTTTGAATTTATTTTTATCCAGGGGAATAATTGAAGTAAACAGTGATTTAGTAAATTGGAACATTTATAAAACATTTTTGTTAAATTTTATCAAATATGTTAAAAACTAAAACACAGTGTTCTCAATACCATATATGCATATATACTTTAGATAGTTTACGTCTAAAAAATTTTCTACATACTCTTTAGTTTGATATTGCAGTATAATATTTGAGTAAATAGTATGTATAACTGTGTACATAAAAGTTAATGATAGATGTATGTACTGTTTGTGAAATTTTACTAATAAGAATATGTGTCATTTGGGAGGTTAATGTGTGCTAACTTTTCCAAAGACTATAATTCAAAAAAGTTTCCCTTTATTCCTCTTGAAAACCTCTGTTAATTGTTCTGGGAAGTCATTGATTACCTTTATTGAGTCAAAACATATAAGGCTAGACAGATGGCTTAATGTCACAAAGTTATTGGCTCATATAACTAGATTTTTATTACTAAGTTTCAGATGGAAAGAGAAAGAGCTATGAATAATAAATACAAAGCAAAACCATGTATATTAGTTCAGGCTATTCTCCAATATTAAAAATATGGCACTGAAATTTTAAGTGAAAGATTTGTAAGGGCAGGGGAATCAGATCTCAATATGTATGAATAAATCTAATTTCAGTGTCTAAAGAATGAGATTCAAGAGTTTGTTGTGCATAGCCTTTAGAAATCTGCTGACCTAACCCACGTTAGACAATATATAGAAAAATTTTTAGCATTTTTTAGCATTATTTGAATTATTATAAAAAGTATTTACCAAGCTTGTTATAGGAAAATGATCATAGTAATATAAACAAGCTTTTAGGTTTAAATGTTCTTTATTTTACACAAATTTTTAAATATTTGTAATGAAGTAAACAATTGTTGAAATTATAAAAATGTGTATTCACTTCCAAAGTATAAATAAAATGTCATAAAATATCTTTACATCACTGTGATTTTCTTATTAACAAACTTTGCAAAGAACTTTTCAAAATAATCCAATGCTCAAATGTTTCTTTAACATTGATAATTGGTTAAGAATGCCAATAGGCCATGCACAATAAAACAAAAAAGCATTTTTTCCCCCTATAAATGTCTCTTTTTGATCTTCTGTCTATCTTCTTGCTACATATATTAAATTACTTGGGGTGAAATGATGAGCATCTTGGATTGACTATGTTACACCAATTTTTTAAGTTAATTTATATTTTGTTGGTGAATTATTCTTGCATTTGTTTAAATAAAAATAAAATAAAATGTAACCGTAGAGAAGAGAATGCTACGGTATGCATTTGCTTTTAGAAATCCTAATTTATCCATTTCTGTTTTTCACAAGGAATCCAAAGTAGTAAATGTATACATTTATTCTTTATTATCCTTTTTATTACCTTATATTAATACATTTTGATCTGTCTCCTGAAAATTTTCAATAAAGTTAAATTTTGTATGCCTGGTCTCATATGTTCTAACAATTTTCACAGGATCCGAGGGTGATGGTTTCATATTTTTTTTCTTTTTCTCTCTTTAAAAACCATTCTGTTTAGCTTTCATTTGAAAATATTTGGCATCATCTTTTTCTTTTTTTGTAATCATGAAACTTAATACAATTTTTAACCCTTAATCTTTTCCCCTGACTTCCTCTTAGTTATCTCCCAGTTGAATATGTGAGTCAGACACAAGTATAAGGGAAGTAGAATGAATGCATGGAAGAAAATGGCTTTCCTGGTAAGAAACAGGCATGTGAAATCTTTCAGAACTTCCTTTCCAACCCTTATGTTTTTTTGATGATTGTAATAGCATGGGTAGTGGAAACAGATGCTGTCAGATCTACGTTTTTTGGCTCAGGATAAAGTGAACCAAAGCTAAGAGAGTCATGCTGTTTTGCAAACTGACACATACACTTCATTTTTTCAAAATATATCTAGGTAAAAGAGCAAATCACCAGGCTTGGTGGCACTATGAATGTCACTGTTCTTTTAGTTAGGGGAACATAGAGAATGGAAAATAGAAAACCAACTAGATTATCAGATTACCGGTGGCAGATTCAGATGTCTCTACTATGTTCTACAGCAGCTTTTTAAATTCAATTTCTGCGAATTTTAAATCTGTATGCAAAACACATTTCCCAAGGGCCTTCAGTTGCTATTGCTGCCCCTGGTGGTAACGGAAGAGTTTTCTGAGAACCAGCACAGGTGGCAGGAAAATCTATGTTTCATTCTGAGCTCTGTCCTTGACTATTTCTTTGTCCTTGAATGAATCATTTCAAACTTCTTAGTCTCAATGTCTGCATTCAGGGAACCAGTATATTATTATACTATGACTCATACTGCTTATCTCATATAAATGTGAACTGAATGTTTGTGTATCACTTTACAATAGAAAATACCTAATTAATTAAGGTTCCTCTTTGGCTGATAAGCCTTTCCATTAAATATATGATAGACATGATTGGCCGATAGCTGTCATATGTTATAACAGTAACTTGGTAATGATAGCAATTAAACACTATTTGGTTTTGAAGGAGATATTTCCAAACAAGCCCAGAAAATATCCTGAGACTACAGGATATGATCTGTTGAAAGGTGTTAAGAGAATAAGAGTCAGTGTCCCTCAGGATACAAGCGCTGACATCATTCTTTTCCATGTCCTTGGTTCACCAAGCCACATATATCAGAATTGGGAGAGCCGAAGACAATTTTTTTGTTGTTGTTGTTAATGAGCCTTGCTTCAGCTCTTTGGCTCCATCTGCTGCAGCACCTCAACAGTTAATAAGCTTTGAATACTAGGATTTAGACCAGGGCTAACTAGCTGGTTCCTCATGGGATAAAATAAGCTAAAAGACACACGTCATTGGTAAGAAGTTTTGTTTCTGTCATTGTTTTGCTTGGATTTGATTTGAGATGTGAACATGAATGCTCAAAAAGTCTGACTCTATTTCTCCAGCTTTCCCGACACCTTAGTGTCTTCTAAGCTGTCATTCTATACTTTTGAGTCTATAACTCCTGGCTTAGAAAAATGGAGAGCAAACAGTAGAGAGAGAGATGTCTAGAGCAAAGTCAAGGTGGTGAGAATATTTCTTCTTAAACTGAGAAAAAAAATGGAGAAGAGCAGCGATAAGGGAGGGAAATTTTAGTTAGATGAATTTAGGAAGTATATTTGCAAAAGTTTCTCAAGATGTTTAATTATGTGAAAGACTCAACTTCCATAAATATATTATCATATTTAATTTTCTCTTACCATTTCAAATTGGGTAATGTTTAAAGTAAGAAGTACCAAAATTTATTATAAAACACAATCTCTTCATCCTTACTATATATTGTTGCATTACTTCAGAGGACAGCATTCATGTGATATCCCAAACGAATGATGACTAAAGAAATCTATAAGACAGGACTGATATTTATATCTTTATTTTTAAACTCTTTTTTCCTTCTTGAAATGCCTTTGGAAATATTATCTCTCATTGAATTAAGAGCAAGAAATAGTCTGTATATTGCTATGTTACATAGATCATCAAGATCTAGGATTAAAGCACCTTTGGAATTAGACAAAGTCATCACAGTAACAAAGATATTATTAGCAATACATAGTTTTTAAGTCAATTTATTACACTTTTCTAACATACAATTTTGTAAAACATAGTGTCAGATGAAACCACCTTAGATGGAAGTTTTTCCTTGTAGTTTTCTCTTCTAAGACAAAATAAAAAATTATAAATTTATAGACAAAGCTCAATATGGGTTAAAATTAGTCACCAAGAAAAGTATTTGAGTTCACTTTTCTTTTTTTATAATTTGTTTTTAAAAATTTATTGTATTTTACAATTATTATTCATGAGAAAGCTTAAGTAACTCACTAATAAAACTAATGGTATGCCACAAGATGCAATTAAAATTGCTTAGGTAATAGGATGACCATTAAAGCTTTCTTTGGAGGAATAACAAGTGTCTAGCAATGAGGGTGACTGTTGAGTATATGAAAATTTTAATTTGGCTAATCAGTAACCTGCATTTGACAAGCAGTTACTTTGGTTATGAGAGTACTATAGTTTCTATATCATTCTTTTTAAAAGGAAAATAATGTAATATAAGAACTATTAACAGAAAGTTTACCCAGAAAACGAAGACAGAAAAATATAAAGATATATTTTTTCCTTTGATAGTGTGTCCTAGATGAGGCTTCTTATCTCATCTGTATGCTTGGGGCAATAACTTCTTCCCACCAATCCCTTACCTTTTCAAAGACTGTCAGGCACATGACAGTAAATGTCATCTTTATTGAATCAAAAACCATAGTACTTTATCCCAAATATGTAAGTATTAATCAAAGTTCCAAGATTTGAAAGGAAAAATAAAAGTCAAAATGTCAGAGCTAGAGAAACCTACCTCTATAGTCAAACTCTCATTTTTCTTAGAATGAAGGTTATAGAGAGTATGTGGAGGGGAGTTTTAGGAAAGAACCCACACAATACTGAAAATCAACAGTGACAACAATGGAAACAACAACCACAAACAGAACTCATTAAATGTTCTATGAAGGTTCTCTGAGTCTTCCACAGCTTCTTGCCTAATGCCTTCAAGGAGCCTGAAGCCCAGTGATAAAGATGCCCTTTCTCAAGAAACCTACTGTTTTTTAGAGTTGGTAGCATGGTGGCAGTACAACTGGAATTTTTGTATTTGCTTGATTGCCCCACAATTAGGATGATGATTATGGATATCTACACTTGCAAGAAGAATCTTAGGTATCTGAGAGAAGGATAGCATTACTAGGCACTGATTGGAAGCTCATCATACTTTTAGAACACAGCAGAAAAGCCTTGTTTCCTTGAGGCAATCTATGTAATCAGCAGAAAATGATGGCCTTGCAGCATCTTAAAAATGTAAAAAACTGTTGAATATTTGGTTCTTTATACTAGTGGTCCCTGACCTTTTTGGCACCAGGGACCAGTGCTCTTTTGAGAATTTGAGGTGGAGCTGAGGCAGTGATGCTAGCTAGCGCTGGAGAGCGGCTACAAATACAGATAAAACTTTGCTCGCTATCCTGCCGCTCACCTCCTGCTGTGTAGCCTGGTTCCTGGGCTTGGGGATCCCTGCTTTATATAGTATTATTAAGCAGAAAACATTGTGTAGTAGTATTTATCTGTTTACTGTTAACATCCAGTAGGTTTTATATTATTATCAGTGTGTAAGAACATGTGAAGATTCCTTGGGTGGCAGTCATGCAGATTTCTTCTGTGTTTTCAAGAAGAGACAATGTGAGTAGTAATTTCCATTAAAAAAATTAGTTTATCTTAATAAACTACACATATTCCAACTGAAATGTGTACAGCATCATAGCTACTTCATCTAACATGAAATGGATGGCTTTCTCAAAAGTCATCATCATACAATGCAAAACATATTTTTTGAGCATTTATGCTCACAATTCTTCATCTGCATTTAAAACTTGGCTTTTATCAGGCAGCCATAGAGCTGGTGAGGGATGACTGCCTTTGCACTTACCTAGCGCATAGAGATAGAAATAAAACCCTTTGAAGTCTACTTGGTTTCCCCAGTAGGGTTTCATATATTTGGACACACATTTGATGCGTGAAACACAAGCACTGTACAAAAGAGGAAAAGTTTTTTTTTTTCCTTTTGTACAGAATTTGTTCAAACTTGTCTGTACACATCTGTATGTATTGTAGATGAATATAGTTTCTTTCATGAAATCCCATAAGGTGTTTCTGCGATGAGCAACACTCATTTAACAAGTGCACTCTGCCATCAGGAGGGACCTGCCAGGAGCAACGGCAAGCCTGGAACGGAAATGTTGTTTAATGAATATTTATTGATTATGAATATTCATTAAATTAACATCTTTATGGCTGGCCTCAGGCTTTATAACTTATGTGGCAGTAAAGTGGTTAAGCAAAGTTTTCAATCCAGTGTGGGAGCACTTTGAGGCTCAGATAACTATAAAAATTACCAAGACTGTAAGTGTTCTGGAATGGAAAGTAACTCTTGAAATATTTTGCTGTGGTTATATTTGGCATCAAAGACTTTTTGTTTTTGGATTATGGTAAGAAAGGACCTGACCCTTGATCTCAGAGTTTTTAGTACAATCTCCCCAGCAGAATGCTTTAGTCATTAGCTCAGTGTCTTTTTTCACTGTCTCAGTCCTCTCATTTACAGTACTAATCCTGGGGATCGTCATGTTTGGCCTGGATTACTGAACCAGTTAACTCCTCCAGGTCTCTTTCAAGGGGCAGCCTTGCCATCCTCTAAGCCCCTTAGAAGAGCATGATCTCTTTAAAACATCCTTTTGATTGTGGAACCCCCTTGCTCGAAATTTATCAAAGATTTCCACTGCCTTGAATATTGAATCCCTTGCCTTTGTTAGCTTTATTTCTCACTAGATTCTGCTCTTAATTTTAGATGCCAGCCATAGAAAAAGTTTATGCATACTAAGTCCTGCCTATAAGCCTTGTGACATGCTTTACTTTTGACCTAGAGATCTGTTCTCCTGACCCTAACTCTTTAATCTGGTTTAACTCGTACTTATTTTTTGGGTATTGCTCATTTCCCTTGAAAACCTTTTCTGGATTTCTAAAGACTGGCATAGATGTCCCTTCTCCGTGCTCTTCTTATATTGTGCAGGTTTACTCCTATTTTAAGACTCACCACACTGCACTTTAGTCTTTTCCATAGACTCCATAGTCTTCTTGTAAGTTAGGATTGCACCTTGTCCACCAACAAAATCCCAGCACCCAGATCAGTGTTTAAACACATAACAGGTGCCTCATGTTTGGGTACTTTTGCTAAAGTGAACTGAATCAAAACGCTAGATTATGCCAGAAGGCCTCTCTAAGGAACTTGCCCTACCCAGGCTTGTAGTAAACTCTTCAGATTGACTGAAGAAAGAATTAGAAAAAAAAAAAAAGATTTTTACAACTAAAATTAAATCTGTGGAAAATTTTGCACAAAATTAAGGACACAACTCTATTCTGTAGTATGTAGGACTCTAGTTATCAATAACATCAACAACAACAACAACACCTAAATTAGTTAAAGCAAAGAGAGATGCTTACTAAAAGAATATAGAAGTAGCTCATGAAGAATACTGGAAGAAATTTGGATCTATAAACTAAAATTGGAACCATAAACTAGAATGGAGTCCCTGCATCATATATCTGCCCCTCTTTGGATTTCTGTTGCACACTTGTCCCGCTGCAGGCTTTTCTTCTGCTTCTCAGACCACATGGCAGATGTCTGAGAAGGTATCACCTCCATTCAAAACACAAGCCCATACCGAACTGGAATTTCTTCTGCTTAATTTCTGTGTAAAATATTATTGCTCTAACAGGGACAAATGTAAACAAGGTTATCAGGGGCTTGTTTCAGAAGGTAAATGGACCATTAAGAGAGTTCATTGTGAGTTAAGAAACCAAGCCCAAGATGTAATTTCTAAGAATAATGTTGCAACATAAAAACCACCTACCATTCTTCTCTCCTAGACTAGTATATTGTTAATGCAAACATTTTTTTTTTTTTTTGGTTTGGCTCCACTTGAAAAATTCTCTAACTTGAGTCTAATACCATTTAATCTATGATCCTAAGATTATAGAAAATATCATTGTTTTTTTTGCTACTAGTGAAGCTATCTCAGATTTGACATTTGGGCCCAAACTTTTTCTACCTATTCCTTTTATGAGGGCTATTGACATGTCTATCAGGATCTATCTTAACGGTCAGGAGGCCAACAACCTGGTGGCTTATTTCCATTAGATATAACTTGCCTCTTGACAGTATCATTATTCATATGAGTTTAGTCCTATTTGACTGATTCTTTGGTGGTATTTGCTTTTTTTTTTCTTTTTTTTTTTTTTTTATCGAGGGTTGATTTCTCAGGTGTTTTGTTCCCTCCCCTTTATTCAATGAGTTTCAATGTGAAGAATTTTTCTAATCACAGAAGCAAAGAAATTATTCTAAATCTACTAGTTGCCTCATTTTAAATCTTTGCTTGCTCTCTGTGTCCTGTTTCCTGAGTCACAACTTCAACTATATTTGCAGAAAATCTATAAATGAAATTTTGGAGGAAAATACAATCTTCTTACATAGGAAACATGCCATCATCAGTCTTGGTCTCCTTCCTGTGATCAAACTTTGAGTTCACTGAGATTTCTACAATGGCTGTGCCTACACATGGCTCATATACCATCTTGAGGGCCTACATAGGATCTGCCATGGAGCTGGGTCTCTAGTGTGTTCACCACCTTCTATCCTCCTTCATAAATTCTTTAGTTTCCTATCTCCCTGCATATAAAAAACAATGCTTCTGTGAACAGATTTTCTGCTTTAATTTCAGTAGAATCAAATCATTCTAGTGTTACTGAGCCAAACTGTAAATATAAGAACTGCCTTACTAACTGCATCAGACCACCACTCTTCTCTGTTCCTGTCAGAATACTTTTGCTCAGGCTCCCTTGGGCAAGTCTGACCCCATTTGCAATTGTTTTTAGTTTTCCTGTGAAGATGGGCCTCACTTTTTAATGTTTAACAAATGCTCTACAACACAGGGGTCCAGCCACAACATTTTCTCTCATAAGAATGATGTCATACCTACTTCTAAAGTGGCATTCCATTTGAGGGATGGTATGCTTCTACTTGCTGTGATTCTGCCAAGACTGGGAATCCTCATGGATCGGGGTCTTTCCTGAGTGTCTGAGACTACAGGGATTTTTGTACTGAAGGGTTTTCATGAGAAAAGAAAGTAGACATTGTTTGGTAAGCCTAGTGGGTAGAACTAGGACCGATGAGTAAAAGTTATTAGAAGGCAAATTAAAAATTCATAAGGAAAAGTGAATAATAAATTAGGTGTGTTTAACAAGGGAATGGACTTTGCTCCCTTTTACTGTGATTGATCAAGTTAAGTAAATAATAGAGGGGAAGAAAGGATTACTAAATTCATGACCAGATTGAGCTAGAACACTGTTAAAGCTCTTTAAAGTTTTAGGATTTTAATAATTTTACCTAAAGACTCCCCCTACCTCCTTTTCTTCCTTCTTTCCTCCTTTACTTCTTTCCTCTTTTCTCCTCTCCTTTCCTTCTTTTCTCTCATTGTCTTTCCCTCCCTCTTTTCTTTTCCTCTCTCTTTTCTTTCTTCTTTCCTTTCTTATTTATAAGTGGATTTAACTGTTTGAAATTAAATGATACTAAAAAGCATTATACTTGCCTTTGAGATAGGCAGAGGCTGACTCTGTTTTTTCTTTTCCCCCTGTTCTTTCTTGAGAAGTCAAAATAAGCTTATAGAAAGGATTGCCCTATTCTCAGATTGTCCTATTTCTCTTTCAATATTTTTACTTAGTTTTAATATATATAACAAGTAGAAGAAAGCACATCAGTCTTTGAACTCCAAAGCCGTCAAATATCTTTCACAAAACCAGCACTGAGATTTGACGCCAGTTTTCACCACCTCATCACAGCTGAAAGTGTGAGCAGTTACCTTTAAGATCTTTTATGGTCTAGGAAGCACAAGGGTAGCCATGTTTTTCTTCATAGAAATTCAGATTAGTAAATGATTTTTTTAAAGCTTCTTATTAAGTGCTAGTACAAAACCTGCTTACTGAAGAACTACTATTTTAGAAGTTGGCTTTTTACCAAATAGAAGAAATTTCAGAAAATACTACAAATTTTGCCTTTTCTGCCAGTGTGTTTGGTTTTTCCCTGCTCAGCCTCCACTGGTAGTTCAGGCCACTTAACTCAGATCAGAGTGCTTATTGTGACTTCCCTAGGATAACATGCTACTTCCCAGCACTTGAAAGTTGATATTTTTTTATGCCAAGACACCTGGGAAATTTCTATGAGAGAAATCTATAACCTTGTGGGTAATACTTTATTTATAGCATAGCAGAATAGTGGTAATCAAACAGTATTAAAAAAAGATCCTTTGGTATTTATTTTTATGTTTTTTTTTCCCTGAAAAAGAGTAATTACTTTTTTTTTTTTTTTGCCAAACATATTATGTTGATCTATAGAACCAAACAAGTCTGAAGAAACAGTCCCTTTGTAGTGCATTTTTCCAAAATAAAATGAGTCGAACAGAGTTATGGTCCTCTATTGCTTATACTTCACTACTTCCAGCCCCAGGTTAGAGCACATCCAACAACTATTTCACCAATATTTAAAAAATCTTTTCATGAGATTAATAATTGCTTTCTATTTACTGTGATTTATCAGTCTTTTCATTGGGTGAAACAAATGGGCATACAACATATGATCTATATCTGTAAATTTGGATAACATCTCTGTTGGAGATCTCATAGGCATTGATCCTTAACATATCTAAAACTAGACTTGTGACCTTCTTAAAACTGACGCTTTTTGAGGGTTCTTCTCACTAAATGTCATTTATCATCCATTTTATATATATTTTTAATTACCTTGATCTTTTATTCACATTTAACATAATTTATAAGTGTATTCATATTTATTTCGTTATTTTTTAGTTTTAGTCTAAATTATAAATTCTATGGGAGCAAGATCCTGGAACACAGTAGGCTGTCAATAAAAGTTTTCTCAATAAATAGTATAAGTAGGAAATCATTCCATGATTTATTAACTATTTATTAATTAACAGTCATTATTTATGACTCATTTATCTTTTGAACTTGTCAAACTGTGTCATTTAACAAAAAGACACTGATCTCTAACATATTCTTAATGAACACAGAAACTATTCCAAGATATTACAATACTTATTAAAAAAAAATAGTAGCCCGGGTTTTTTCGATAACGTCTACTTCTGTCCAAAAAGAATGGGCAATGATCTCTAAGGTTATATGGTAATTCTTTGAGGTACTAAACTTATCCATTCCAATTCTGATAGAAATTCAGTGAATTTTGGCTTTAAATCAAAGAGAAAAGACAAGGACAGCATAATTACCTTCTATCTGACCACATGAATCTGGTTACAGAAGGCTCCACCAAATCAATCAAATAACATCAACAACAGAATTAATAATTGCAACTAATATTTATTATTTACTGTATGAAGCATTATACTTAATTATTCACATTTTATTTTGGATGCTAATACAAGCCTTCTGTAGTAACAGCAATATGGTCCACATGAGCCCCATTTCACATAAGAAGACAGTGAGGCCCTAGATTTAAGTAACTGTTATAGAGTCACAAGACTAATAAGTGGTAGAGCC
The DNA here is from genome assembly GCA_004027375.1 of Macroglossus sobrinus. Taxonomy (NCBI): domain Eukaryota; kingdom Metazoa; phylum Chordata; class Mammalia; order Chiroptera; family Pteropodidae; genus Macroglossus; species Macroglossus sobrinus. The sequence goes on along the minus strand of PVKZ01004217.1, from coordinate 63,906 downwards.
TTGACTTAAACCTAGATAACCTTCTTCTGAGTTAGTTTTTGCTGGTTATTGCCTCTTAGTATAATATTAGCCACTTACATCAGTTTGTACATTAGTAACTCAAACTACTAGATTTTTTCCCCAGGGGGCAGTTTGCAGCCCTATTAGGAGGCTGTAGGACCAACATTGCCATTTTTGATAAACCCTTTCCTTTCACTACAGTTCTTTATGTTTCACAGCTGAGATTTCATAGGCTGTGACCTGGGCAAGTTTTGTCCTTTTCGTAGTCGAAAAAAAAGAATTTGTTACTGACAGGAGAAAATATTTGAGAAAGGTGGGATAGGGTTCTGGAAAAGAAAGAGAAAGGGAGCAAGCAAGGAATAAAAGAATAGTATCTTTTATGAAAAGGATAGGTATAAATGTAAATTTGAAAGGTAATTAATCATTTTTCATATTTTTCTTTGAATATTTTCAATGTCCCAAAAGAAGAAAAGAGGTAGACTCAATATTTTATTTATCTATGTTTGAAGAGTGCCTTGATCATATGATAGAAAGACAAAGAGAGTACTGAAGACATTGGTAAAGAATTTAAAATTAGTGATCTTGGAGACAAGTTTGGGCAGGGAAGAGACTGAAAGTAGGGCCTGGTAGATAATGACATCATGGAGAAAACCAAGTACTAAAGTATATTCTTCTAAATTTTGTGTTTGGGTAAGGGGTTATTTCATTTCTTTAGGTTACCAATTACTTTGGTAAAGAAATCATGGTCTGTCAAAAATGTCAGTGTAAAAATCATAAGCCCCAGGAAATAAAATAAATACTTTGTATTGTAGTTCTGTTTATTTGTTGATTATATATACATACACACACACACACACACACACACACACACACACACACACACACACACACATATATATATAACAATCTACTATAGAAAAAAGAGAAAAAATATACAGATAAAATTAAATATGCTAACATACATAACAGAATGTAATACCTTGAATATTTTTAGTTTTTGAAAAATATATAAATCTCTTTAGAGTGTATGGCATGTGTGTCCATCTAGTCAAGATTTTTTTAACTGAACACTGTATTTTAAAATGTTTTCTATGTCAAGTAATCCTAATAAACATGAAATTTAATGGCTATACAGTATGTGTGCCATGACATCTTAAAATAGTCTTCTAATGTGGACCATTTAAATTATTTATAATTTTTACCATTATAAGCAGCACCATATTCAAGTACATAAATCTCAAGTACGTTGCCCATTATTATCTCAGAACAGATTTCTAGAAGTAGAATTACTATTTCAAAAGGTAGAACACTTTTAAGACTGTATAATTGCTAAATTGCTTTCAGAAAAACTGTTTTTTTACCTTTTCATGTCATTTATGAGTTCTCACATCACTAATTACCTACCATCAATCAATTTCAGCATCATTTTTATAAGTTAGAAAAGTACCTACTTTTTGTTTTAGTATACATCAAGCTGACTATTAAAGAGGTTACCCATTTTAATGTTTATTGATCATTCATAATTTTTCAGTGACTTGTCCATGTACTTTGCCAGTGTTTTCATAGAAATGTTTGACTTTTCTTAGTGATTGCAAAGGGTTCTTTAGATATAAAAGATATAAATTCTTTGTCATCTTTGTTGAAAATATGTTTTTTTTTCTGTTGCTATTTGTTTCTAATTTTACATATTTGGTCTTTTCAAAAAATGCAAAAATTTTAGATAACCACATTTACTGATCTCATTTTTGTGGTTTCTTTGCTTTAATGCTTAAAATCTCAGTTAAATATTTACCTTTTTTCCAATTTTACACTTTTATTTATTTTTCTTCTTTATAAATCAAAGTTATATTAAATTAATTTTTATGTTAAAATAAAACAATAGCAAAACAATATAAAATAGCAATATAACAAAATATACTATTTTTTCCCCTGCTCCCAAATCAAGAGAAACTCCTATTCTTGCCATGCCTTTCTTATATTAAATCTCATTGTTTTTTTTTTCCCTAATAAGACCATGACATTTCCCCCCAAATCACTCTCTTTCAAATTCCTGTGTCTAATTCTTGTAACCCAAGAAATTTGCTTCTGGGCTTTCCTCAAAGATTCATCTTGGGCTTCCTTTAACTACTTCAAGATGAGTTGTCTTCTTTCTGGGACCCCAAATCTCTGCCACTCTTTCTTTTGTTATTATTAGTTTCCTATTGCTATTGTGACCAATTACAACAAAATTGGAGGCTTAAAATAATATAATTTATTTTTATAGTTCTGGAGGTTAGAATCCCAAGATGAGTCAGCAGGACTTCATTTCTGAAGTTTTTGGGGAGAATCTGTTTCCTTGCCCTTTCTAGCTTTCCATGACCTCTTTTACCATCTTCAAATTCAGCAGCATAGCATCTTTAAAACTTTTCCTCTCTCCTGTCTCACTCCTCCAGGCTTGTTATTACATTGGACCCACTTGGACATTATCTGTATATCAAGATTTTTAACTTAATCATGCCTGCAAAATCCCTCTCCCTAGGCCATATAAGGTAACAGATTTAGAAGCTCCTGGAATTAAGGTATGGACGTCATTGGGGAGAAATTATTTTTTCTATTATAATTACGTTTTATGTTTACTTCAATTTTTTTCTAGACATCTTTAAAAAACTTCTTAAGCAAGTGTGCATAGACTATACATTTTCTATTCGTGTATATCTGAAAATAGCTATTAATTTATTTAAATTTGATTAATAAGCTGGCTAAGCTTAGAATCTCAGGGTGAACATTATTTTCTATCTTTTGATTTTATCTTTCATACTCTTTTAGGATCTACTACTACTGTTGAGAAGTCTATTGCCATTTGACTCATGTTCACATTGTTGATATGTTCTGTTGCATGAAAGCTGTAGACTCTTGTCTTTATATTTAGTGTCTGGAAACCTCAAAATGCCTGACTGTAAGTAAATCTTTTTTTTTTTAATTAATTCAGTAGGATATGATTCAGTGTAAGTTTTAGGTTTCTTATCAGTGCTCAGAAATTTTAAATTTTATTTTCTCTTCTCTATTCACATTCTAGATTCTTATTTGTCTAATGTCAGTCCTTTGTGATCAGTTCTCTATGTCTATTATCTTTTTTGTCATATTTCTCAGCACTAATATTTTTTCTAAGTCCATTGAGTATTTACCCCAAAAGACTTGAAAACATGTATCTGAAAAGATATTTGTACACCAATCTTCATCTTAGCATTATTCACAGTGGCCAGGATATGGAAGCAACCAAAGTGTCCTATAATAAATGATTGGATAAAAAAAATGTGGTACATACATATAACAAAATATTACCATTTGTGATAACATGAATGGACCTTGAGATAAACATGCTAAGTGAAATAAGCCAAACATAAAAAGTCAAAAACCACATGATATTACTTATACATAGGATATAAACCTAAAAGCAACAAACAAACATAACAAACAAACAGAGACTCATGAACTTGAATAATAGATTAGAGGTGGTTATCAGAGGATGGGGAGTAGTTTCAGTAAAATTAGTCAAATATGTGGAACAGAAAGAAATCTAATTATGGGTGGTAAACACACAATGCAAAATATATATGACTTACTGTTGAATTGTACACTTGAAACTTATCTATTAACCAATGTCAACATAAAAAAAATAAAAACAAATAAATAATAAATTTGAATTTTTTCAGAGAATATTTAATGTTAATATCTCTTTATTATTCTATGATTATTTTTTAAAAATTGAATTTGGAAGGTTTTTAATCTTGGTCTTCTGAGAAGCAGATGCCAGGGCAGAAACAAACTTGTAAGATATTTGCTGGGGAAACACTTGCGAAAGAAAAAAGAGGAGGGAGCCAGATAAGGTAGGGACTATACTCAGACAGTGAGGTCATCTGAATATTGTGATATAGAAGGGGAAGAAAAGAGGGCAGACGAAGCAGTCTCAGATGACTGTGTTGTTCTAAGAAAGTTTTGGCCAGCAATGGGGAGTTCTTGAGCAAATGATACACTTTAAAGGAGCCCTTAATATCAGAGGATTAGACTTGCATTGGAACTCCCACTGTGCTCATTCATTAGGTGGGACCAACAGTGGACACTGTGGCATTAGTGCAAACATGATGAGGGATGGATCCACTAGGGCAGCAGGAGTCCTGAGCAGTGCCAATTCATTGGCACTATAGACCTTTCTATGTATCTTACAGATCTGTAATGTGAGGAGCAGGTCTTCCATGGTTCCTGTAGAACTTTCTTCCTGGGGAGACACAGAAGATGAAGGTTAGTGGAATAAACTAGCCTACAGTGTGCATGTAGTCTCAGAGCTACAAATGATACTGATCCTCTATCTTCCACTATCCATTCTAAATTATCCCCATGTTCATCTATCATTTCAAGAAGTCTTGACGGCTTACATCATGGTGTGACCCAAATCTTCAATTCTGTTGGGTCTGAGCCTTAGATTGCTGTTTTAGTTTGTGCTGCTATAAAAAATTCCCAAGGAGGGAGTTGTTTAAACAACAAATATTTATATTTTATAGTTGTATATAGTTGAGGCTGGAAGTCAGCATATTGGGTTCTGGTGAGGGCCTTTTTCTAAGTTTCAGGTAGCTGACTTCTTATATTCACACATCATAAAGCTAGCTTTCTTGTCTCATAAGGCCACTAATCCCATTAATGAGGCCTCCACCCTCATGACATAATTACCTCCCAAAGGACCAACCTCCAACTACCATCATATTGGTGATTAGATTTCACATATGAATTTTGGGAGAACACAAACATTCAGTTTATAACACTTGGTCATTCATACCTTTCAGGCTGGGATGGCTGCGCATGTCCATCATACTCAGTGGCACAAGGAATACAAGAAAACATCTTTTCTGTGTTCATGTGCAAATGAACCCTCACCTATCACAATAGTGACTCATTTTTTTAATTGTTAGTCTCTGACTAGAAAGAAATCCAATGTTCTGGCAACAGCCATAACTTGTGAGACCCCATGAGACTCCATGGCTCTTTCTTACCTCTCTTTGTATCTATTATTTCTAAGTCTTTCCTTGGTTATGAAAAAACACTAGCCAAGGAACTCTTCATATTTTTGACTGATTACCCTGTCCTGTTCTTTATTTACTCCTCTTGTACTAGCTTTCCATATCTTAGAAATTTTATGAAATCTCTAGAGGCTTATCCCCTCTCCACCTCCGCTGTCACAATTTATCTGTTCAATTTAATTTAAACTGTTTTATTTGGTTACTATAACTTCAAAGGGCTCTTTGGAGATAAGGAAATAATACCTGTGGTTAGTCTGCCATATTGAAATGGAAGTATTATAATGAATTAGAAATCTACAAATAAGTTTTAATATGTGATGTTGATCTTTTATTATGGTCTATGCAGTCTCTCTAACTTTGTTATTTTGATATCCTGTTGAACCCAGTAGTAATTTAAGAAAGCATTTCATCGATAATCTCTTTTCAAAGTTCTTAAAATGGTTGTTAGGTGTTTGTATATAAGCTACACTTTTGAAAATTATTTATTTTATTGCATCTTTGTTTTTAAAAAATGACCTGAGAGTTTATTCTCTTTGTTTTTGTTTATTTGTTTGTTTTTGGTGTTGTCATTGCTATTCAAGTAATTTTAGTGGCACAATGGTGAGAATTTGAGTTTCTGAATCAAATAGTACATGGTATAAATAATACAGTTAGCATTCATGGATTGGCTAAGTGGAGAGCCAGAGGAGAGAAGGAGTAATTAGGGAGATCATTTTATAAACTATATGAATGTCTAAAATAAAACTAAAAAAGTACAAAGTATTTTTCCAATTTAAAAAATTTGTACTAAATTCTCTAACAGTTTGTGAAATGCTTGTTTCAACATATGCCAGCCCACAATGATTATTATAACAAACAAAACTAAAACAACTCCCTGAAATTAAAGATTAAAACCACATTTTAACATGTTTACATGTGAAAAATAACATTATGTTTATTGATAAAACAATATCATTTTATCATTTGAACTGGTTTCTGGCCAAATTACTGTGTGTGTGTGCATGTGTGTGTGCATGTGTGCGAGTGTTTGTGGTGTTAATCTATTTTTAAATTTAATTATAAGTGAGTTTTTCCCCCTTAAGAAAATTATCCTTTACCTGTGTTACTGTTATAATTATTTTCCAGTTTGATACTCTACTTTTAGTTGACATTTTCGTGTTTTTGACAATCAAGCAATTAAAACATATATGTCATCAAATATCAAATCAATCTGAATTTATAGTTTAAAATATTTTCTCTATTCTGATAAAGAAATAGAAATACATTTAAGAAACTTTTCCCTCACTTTCTTCCTTTTCTCCTCACTTCCTTCTTTCTTTCCTTCCTTCCTTCCTTCCTTCCTTCCTTCCTTCCTTCCTTCCTTCCTTCCTTCCTTCCTTCCTTCCTTCCTTCCTTCTTTCCTTCCTTCCTTCCTTCCTTCCTTCCTTCCTTCCTTCCTTCCTTTCTTCCTTTTTTCCTTCACCTCTGGATCATTCAGTTAAGTATAATTATACTTAAAAGATGGCAGAGACCACTATCTTTCTACAATATATAAGTTTTAGTGGAATGTACTAGGAAAATAAAACATGTTAAAAATGCTAAATGATCCCAAGAAGTTTTGACTTTTGTATAGCCTAAGAGGTGATATTAAAGACTCCTGTTCACAGATGTTTAATGTTATTAGTTACATGTATGATGGAACAGGGGTTTAACAGGAAGGATATATGCTATTAAGGAAAAGCTATTTGTAAAAATCATTGACATCTTTTGATTCTTTTTCCTAATATAAATGATAAAAATAGATTGAATCATAAAACACAAGTTTATTCTAAAACTGGTCAGAGATTTCTTCATTATTCATTTCTTCAATAACTATTTGCTGTGCTTTTACAATATAATCACTATATCTACTAAATGTTAGTGTTACAAAATGAAAAAGTAACATATCTTGCTTTTAAGGAGTTTACTGTCTGGTTAGAGCAGTCACTGTGCACAGATAAATTACAACACATCAGGGTAACTATAATATAAGAGCTATAAACAATTCGTTATGAGAACACAAAGAAGGAAGTAACTAAATCACCTGCAGGAATTAAGTCTGTTTCAAAGAGAAAATAATATTTCAAATGAATCTCAAAAAGTGGGTCATGAAAGTAGATCTTTTCATTGGTTACTGTTGGCCTCCAGGTAAATTTTGGAGTGAACAATTTCAATGTGGAGTAAAGGCAAAAACCACTCTGTGAACAGATTATTTAATGCCTTAAGAAGTAAATAGAAGGTAAAGGAGCAGAAAAAGTTACAACCAACTACTGTTTCAATAATTTTATTTGGGTATAAAAGGAAGAAGAATGATAGTCACGTGTCTCGGAACCCCTCACATACTCATAAACAAAGTCTGTATTTTTGCTGTTCTCATGGACACATTTCTAATATAGTTGATACCAGACTAAATGGTTTGTTAGGTTAATCTCTACAGTCTGAACAAGCAGCAGACAAGTAGGAATATACTTTGTTATCTTTCTCAAAAATATTGAATACTTTGAGACCTCGTAACTTTCAGATACAAATCCAAATTATGTTAGTTGAACGCAACTATGTGGCAAAAGCCTTCCTGCTTTCTTACTCATGTATTTTATATTAGTCAACACAGAATTGTGGATTTTCACCAGAAAATTATGCTTGTCAACCAAAAACAAAATCTTTCAAACATAGAATTTTCTTTCTGTTGCATACCAATTGCTTAGATGTACACAGTATATTAAAACATAAAAATTAAAGCAATTTGACTTCCAGACATTTTGTATTTTGTTCTGAAGCTGACATAGCAAGCATTTTGTGGGCAGATGGCTGAATTTTGCCAGTCTTATTGAAAAGTTAGTTTGCATAGCAAAGTAAAGACTATAAGGAATTTCTCTCTCTCTCTCTCTCTCTCTCTCTCTCTCTCTCTCTCTCTTTCTCTCGCCCTCTCCCTTTCCCTCTCTCTCTCTCTAATACACACACCCTTCAAAGCAAAAATCATTCAGATTCAAAATAAATAATAGAAACTTCAGCTTCTGACTTTACGGAAAGATTAAATCTTTCTTTAATACCTACTTAAGAGGACTTTCTCAAAAGTTGTATAGGATTGGTTTGTTGGCCAAGTGCAGTTGAGATGAAATGAGGAGACAGCAAGTAGAAAGCATTCACTTGATCCTAGAAGCCAAAATCACTTTATATTAATTTTAAATTAAATGTAAAAAAAAATGATGCAATATATTTTTTTCTGCTCCATTTCTTTTACATTGTCTTGTCCTGGGCATTTTGCTATGTAGAAGAGCAATGTGTTTATACATTTTGGAACTAAGCAATCATAAAACTGTATAGGCTGAGCTTGGAATCACTGTCCACAAATTAGAAAGTTCCCTAAACTTGCCCATTTTATAAACACTTTATGAAGAAAGAGAGAAAGAAAAACAAACAAAACCTCAGGAAAGTGGTTTAGAATTTTTTCCCCTAATTTCCCACCCATATAACTCCTAAATAGTTTATTTGATAATTATACAACACAGAAATATGATGCAAAGTAATGTAAATATGAGTTTCATTATATAATGGAAAATCTTAAAAATTGCCTTCAGCAGTGTCAGCTGGAATTCAATAGACTCTATGAATTTCTTAAACAAAACAAAACAAAATGAAACAAATGTACTCAATTCTTCATACTAAAAAACAAAGAGTAACTGAAAAAGGCATCAATAAACATTTTTATTTTGTTTCTAAAATATCTCTTTTTTTTTGCTATGAATAAAAGACTTCAGAAGTCATTAGTGGTCAGAAGCAAAATTATCTTATCCAAAATATCTCCGACACTATTCTGTGCTTTCTAAACAATCCTCCTGCTATTTGACCCACATAATTTCAGAAAATATGCTGAGTGTTGGTAGCTTGGACAAAGATTCTGATGCTCTGCTTCTGATATACTCTTGGATTAAGATGGCAAGTTATTTTCATCAAGAAATGCAAAATAAACAAAGCATAAGGCACTGCATGTTGGAAGTATAACTCCTTGAACAAAACCATGTATAACTTATTTACTTGCAACAGCAGTGATTTCCTTAAGATTGCTGCCTCACCACTGTACACAATGAAATGATATTAAATACAACAGTATTAACCGCTGTTTTTGTTTTAGATCAATTGGAAAGTCAAAAACATGAGAACTTGAAATATATAAGTAAAAAAGATAAGTAGATATTCAAGTGTTGTTACTGCAGGCTATGTTGAATAAGTTTAAAGACCCAATATTCTACTAGTACACATGCTTCAAATAAGAGATATTCCATATTTTGTATTCTGCCAAATTTTGTCATTTAGCTTATCTGTCAACAAATGACAAACTGAATTATGGTAAGAAGAGGGAATGATTGTGAATGCCTATAAAAGAATAAATGATGATAAATAAGATTGATTTTAATATACTATTCTCCTGAAGATCTAAACATGTTCCAAAATTAGACTATGTGCTCAGCACTTTGTAGCTACTTAATAAATATTTGTTGAATGAATGGATACATTTAATTTATTGAAAAAAAAATGCCAAAATACTCTCCAAGGAAAAGGAGATAACACCTAGTATGCTTCTGACCTCGAATTTCATTTCATAGGAAACTGAGCATTTTTTTTTTAACAGAAACTGAATGTTCTCTAGAAGTTTGGGGTGTAGGTAGATTGATAACCACCTTTGATGCTCAGCAGGGAACTCATAAATAGTTAAGCATATGTAAATTACTTGAGAGAAGTTGGTCTTCATCTGTGGTTTTAGGTCAGACTAACGATTTTCTCTTTCAAACAGAACCAAATGGACGTGTCAAAAGAGGTAAAATTCTTAATGGGAGTGGACATAAATAGTTTCTAACCCGCTGCTAAGGTTACAAATGTCATTGGTAGTTGTCATTATAATAGAGCAGAAGGTCCTTCATTATTTCAAATACATTTCCATATCCACAGGTAGTCAGATAAGTGACCATTACCACATGTACCAAAAGGACAAACAGATGGTGTTCAGATCATTCATTTTTTTGTGTGTCTTACAGGATTCAAGCATTTTGGAAGTCATTCACAGTCATGTGTTTTATATAAACTTATGTAGAAACATTTACATATATTGAATCCTTACCCTTTTACTCCTGACTTTGTTTCCTCCATCTCCCTTTTTTTAAATATAAACCAAGTATGCAAGCGTGAAAATAAAAGTATAGACCTTCTCCCAGGGTGATTGGGAAATTGTTGAGATTCTGAGTGAGCACTTTCTATTAATCTCCTGGTCTTCCAGAAACCTCCAGGCATAAAATAAATAGCCCAATCTAGATCACATGACAAGAGGCTTTCCCCCCTACTTGAGTTTTCCACATTCAACAATGTTACCACATAATTTGAAGCAAGGATGATGGCCACATTGACAAAACATAACCAGATCACCATGGCGTAGCTGATTCAGAACTTCCCAGCAGTTATCCTCCAGCAGAGTTTTGAACAGATTGTACCCACAATCCAGATAGGCAACGCATATGACCAAGGAAACAAAATTAGCTGAGCAGAGTCCATTTTAGGGCTGTTTTGTTGTTGCCTGATCATACAGAAGGGCCAGCAGGGGTCATTATACATGGTCTTTTCTCAGTCTGTGGTAATTACCTCACTATAACCCACCATAGAGCAGGTGGTAAGCTTATTTGGCTCAGCCAAACCCAACTAATAGAAACTGTGATTTGGAATTTTTCCAGATATTGTTGAGAATTATAGGTTTGACAGCTAGGCATGATAGCTCTGGTAGAGGGAGATATCAGATATTTTAAGATTGATATAGCATTTTTATCTGCAACTCTCTTCCACTCAACTCTTAAGCACACACCCAAATGAAGTTGCCCAAATGAGTGTCTTAAATTGATCTGTTAAGTAGAGTGACATTAAACCATAAGATTTTTTTAGCCTAAACAAAATGTCTCACCTTTTTTTTAAAACACCCACCTGTCTCAAATCTATGCTTTATTCCATTCTTCCCTTTCATTTGGATGTTCTGGTTAGATTGCTTGTGGAAGAATTTTGTGGATTTAGCATCTATGAGTTCATTTATCTCCTGCTAAGTTCAATTTTAATATTCAGCCATGTCAAAGCCTACCTCCACTTGGCCTTACAGGGTTGGAAAAGGGCTATTAGGAACAGCTTTAGAGATAAACTGATTCATTTCACAATTAGGTCCTAGAGAAATTAAGATATATGAATGACATGTTTAATAGCCATTGAGCTGATCAGAGCTGAGTGTAAATTTAGTTTTTTATCTCTCTATTTTTTTTCAATATGTGACAAAATTTAGTAAAAAAAAAATTCTATACAGAAGTTTGTTTAAATCAGTAATGTGCATTTTAGCAATCTGGGATGTTTGAACTAATGCACCATATGAAAAGCATTAAGGAAGCCCACAGCTATGAGTAAATCAGAGCATGTGAAACTTCTTCGTACAGTTTTTGTTGCCACAGGATTTTGTTTTAGTTTTTCAGAACTTTTTATAGTAATTAGTATTTTTTGATGTTGCATCTCTGCTTATGTGAAAGTATAATACTGTGACATTTGAAACGAATACCCTAAAGCTTGATTGAATCATCAGTGCATTTTTGGACTTTAAACCTTCCTAGTAAAAGTTTGTATTTAGACATTACAAAGTTGCTGAGGCTTAGAAATGTGTTTTTCAACGTAAAGATCATAGACCACAAATTTTTCTTTAAGTCTTAACTAAATCTTTCTCCTATGGTGTGATATAGATAATAATTTTTTTTACATGACTTTCTCATGTGAACAATTCTGTAGTCTTGTTTTATGAGATTTACATAATATATGCATTTTTGTTTCCTTTTGTTTAAAGTATTATGTTATTATTGAGGACAGCAACCGTAGTTTGAACCAATAGTAATTTGAAATTTCCCTCCTCAGCAACTAGCATACTTCCCTATTTTTCTATTTTCTTTGAAAGAGCTCAATAGAAGGATGGCTTAGAGTAACAAGAACCTATTCCGCTTAACTGGATAATTGTCTTTGTTGTCTTGTCTAAGCTCTTCCTAATCCCACTGAATATTGCCCTAAAATGTGAGTTAGAGCTTTCAGTTATGGAGAAGAACCTGCTGATTCATACATTCCCTAGGATTGGGAGTGAGGATGTTAACACTAGATCTTAATGCAGCTGTGGGAATTATCTGGGGGCAACATTTGAGTTGAAGATGGGCACTTAGACCATACATTTGAATGGTCTAAATAAATATAACTCATATTTAACAATATATATTAAGTACTTTTAAAGTACCTGTTATACTCCCAACTGCTAGAATTAAATAGTAAAACGAGAAACATAGCCCATTTCTTCATGTTAAACATGTTTTTTTCCCCCCTCTTTTTTACTTATTATTTTTCATTACTCATGAATCCATTTAGGTTCTATCTGTGGCTTCTTTATTATTCTCTGTTCTATCCTTACCTATTCTATCTTCACTCTATTTTTCTTTAAAACACTTTTTTTCATGTAAAAGAGACAAACACAAAACAATCAAAATCAAAGCAAACAAAAAAATCCCCTAATCTCAAATTGAATCATTCATTATTCCAGAATAAGTCATTGCTCTTTTTCTCAGTCTTCTGATTTCCTGAAATACTGTCAAATACACTGCACATTGGAAGTACAAGCTTTACTTAGCAAGTGGCCAGCTAGTCTTATTTTATTCCACACAGTAGCAATCATTACAGTGCCTGGTACTATGTCAGAAACACCATTACCAACAAAATTAACTGGTTTTAAGAAATTTATTTTTGTAAGTGTCAAGTTAGTTAAAAGTAATTCAATATTATTCAAGAAGATCTAACCAACACAATAAAACACGAAAATAATAATAAATAAATATTATTGTTAATATAAAGGTAGATTATAAAAGATCATTATTTGAACATAACATAAATATTTATCTAGAAGATTTGTTAATCCATTGATAAGCTAAAAGAAAAGAAACAATTAGGTAAGCCATTAAGTGGTTTAATATTTGGTTAATGTTAAAATTTGATATTGTAAAACATTTTTGATAATTTTTAAAAAGTGATAGTTTTATTATATACTACTAATAGCAAGCAAATAAAACAAAAAAATTTTTGTAGCATAAAGAGAAGACAATATAAAATAACTTTATAAAACTTAGGAATATAAAAAACTTAAGAATATTTATATAAATATAAAATAAAAGAATCCTAATATTTTTTGTGATGGAGAGAGTCAGAATTATAAAAATTTCTAAATTCCCAAATGAATCTATGAATTTGATTTAATAAAAAGCTATGTGATGCTGTATGACACAACTGCAAACTTCTTTTTCAAGTGTCATTTGGAAGAATGAATTTGTAAGAATACCCAGATATCTTGACAATAACATAAAATCTTGTGTCACAGATATTAAAACATACTCTATTGCTAGAGAAGTTAAGGCAACTTATACTTGTGGAGGATGAAACAAAGTAATTATGGTACAGAATAGAGTCAATTTGCTTTTTTAAGTTAGTTAAAAATAGATGCATTATTAAACAAATGACAGTAAATCAACTAGCTATACATTTGAGAAAAATTTTTTATCATAGCATACACAAAATTAAATTCTAGACAGATTGAATATTTATAGAAAACATTAAACAACAAAACACTGAAACTAAATATAAGTAAATATTTATATAATATTGAGGGGCATAAATCCAAACCCTGAGGTTATTTTTTTTAAAGCAAATTTTATTTCGAACATTTTAGAAAAATTTTGTATAAGAAAATACATAATAAATAAAGTTAAAAGAAAATTTATTTGTGGAAATTATTTACCATAGTTGTCAAACACTTAATATCTTTATTATAGCCCATTACAGATATAAAATAAAAGAAAAAATATCTCATTAAAAATAGAAAAATGTTATAAGGAGAAAATTCAGAGGAAACAAAACTCTGAATGATGATTAAACATAAAAATACGTTCAACTAATATTCAAATAAGTGAAAATAAAAATAGCAGTGGTACAGTTTACTATCAGAATGGGAATGGAGAAGAGATTTAAGTTATCATCTTCCTAAGCTGGTCATGATGAATTGCCTTTGATCGGTGGGTTTATTTATTTGCACTCAACTTTATGTGAACTTAATTCAACAGTTCTTCCTGTAGAACTTTATACAACAGAGACCAAAAAGAATTAGCAAAGGACATTAATTATAGTGTTGTTGGCAATAATAAAAAAAATAGAAACTATCTAAATATCCATTGATAGGTGACTGGATAAATAAATTTATAACTCTATAAAAGATAGTACAATAAAGCCATTGTAAAGAATTCACTGTTTTTATTTTAATAGCATCCCAGCTGAATTCTTTCTTAATTCCTCATCCACAGACTCTTGAGAATAAAAAATTGAGGTGTCTGAAGCCACTAAGTTTTGGAGTGGTTTGTTACACAGCAGTGGAAATCCAAAATAGCCACTAAGACAGAATAAGAACAATCTGCTTATTGAACATATAGAATGGAGTGAGTAGATTAGTCTGAATATATGTGGAGAGAAATAAAATTAGGATATATAATGTGGAGCGAAACATTAGGATCTGGAACCAGCAAAGGACACTCTGTTTTCTGAAGAACAGAAAGATACTTATTGTACAGCTAAATCTCGACATTACAGTTTTAAAATGAGAAAGAGGGAATTATATTCCCCTATCTAGCTGTCTCAACTACAGATGCTTTCTTCCTAAAGAGAGAAGGCAAAAAAAAAAAATCACTGAAAGAGTTAGTCTCGTCAAGGACAGTGAAAACTGTGTTGCATCTGCTAGAGATTCTAAAAGCTCTCATATCAAACAGTTGGACCAGATGACCTTTAGAAGTCATTTTAATTCTTTGATTCTCTAGAAAGAAAGGCTTGCTTTCTTTTTCTAAATTATTTCTTAGATGGCCTGGCCAGAGCCCTCAACATCTTGCTAACTCTCTGTGGATGTTTTTAGTTTGTCAATGGCCCTTTCATGAGAGACATCTGGAACTGGGTACCATATGCCTGATATGTGGCCTGCATAAGGTGGAAGGCACAGTAACTCAAACGATTCCAGTTATTTTACATGCCAGTTTTCCCAAAATATCTAAATATTGAAAGACAACATTAACAATTAATTAGCTAAATATTGATAATAATAGTAAATACAGTGTCTGAAAAACAATGTATTCTAGATATACTTGAAAAATGGTCTTATTACAAAAGGTAGGTTATTCTGCTTCATATTAGCCTGTTGATAATCATTTTATTTTTCTCCTGTAGCATCAAACAGCATTTTCCTAGCATCTTTATCCTTTCACTCACAGCAGATTTTTTTTTCTCTTCTTTCTCTTTCATAGAAAAGTCACGTAATGCATAGCTCTGAATTTTCCTTCACATCATGGAGAACTGCTTTTGAGTTGGTGTCAGGGTTTTTTCTAGTTCTCTCATTCACTTTATATTTTAATCTAGATTCTATCCAATTGTGTGTCCTAAGGGTTGCTCTGCAATCATTCTCTTGATTCCTCAATTTTGCCTTTGCATTGACATTCTCCCATATAACTACAAACACATTCTCTAACTGACTCACAGAACTTGTTTCATCAGATATCTATGCTTTTTATCTTCATTTTTCTCTACTGAGATTTTTCCCTTGGTTTATAAGTGTGCATTTTAGACCCGACTAAGCAATTCTTCAAAACACTAGATATCTATTTTTTGTGCCTATAAACCTATACTCTAAAAACATTTAAAACACTTCTTTTGTTTGATAGACCAAAAAGAATAAACAAAACTACACCTAGAACTGTGTTAATGTTGGAAAGAGCATTCAGGTAAATGGTCTTTTGTAAAATTCATTCCAAATAAGACATTAGCTATGTAAACTTTCTGACTGTAAAAAAAGAAATGAGATTTTTGAGTACTTTGCTTTTATAGTGTAATATTTTAATAGGGTTATTACTATTTATTAGTTTCTGAGCACAAACATTTTAAAAATAAATAAATGAAGAAAAGAAAAATGACCCAATGGCCTCACTTCAATAACCGGATAAGTCAATGAAAAGTGATGAATAAATTCATTTTATATTTAAGTTTCCTCACGCCCACCAAAACAAGTTAGCTAGCAGCAAACCACATTTTAAAAAGAGAGAGGCAACCTTTTACAATCTGTCAGTGTAGACTTCATCAAAAATATCAATTTTCAGCCCTCTTTCTAATATCCCTATGCTATAAAACTCATTAGAGTTATTATGCAGTTGGTTAAGACACTATTATTGAAGTGAATTTGAGAGTCTGATATACTCACTATTACCACTATCAAAATGTTTTGTATTTATTTGCATACAGAATGATATTCTTCAAAATCATTTAAATTTGTTCTTTCACTTATAAAAATATATTGTGATTATAAAACCTATAGATGGACATTTGAAAATACTTTGCACACATACATAATTTAAATCAATTAGTTAAAATTTTGAATAAGTGAAGGGCTACCCATTTAATTATTTTTCTAGCATAAGTAATTCATGAAGACTCTGAACTAGAAGATAGGATTATTGACAGAAACAGAGAAGTGGTAAATAACAGATGCTATAGAGGATAACTTACTGGAAAATGGTTTATAAAAAAAAAACATGGTCTTTGAGAAGTTGTGAACATATTTTGGACTAAATATCTAAATTACAACAGAATCCAAAATTCTATATAAAATAAATATCTATTGACATTTAATTGCATGTGGACATGAAAGCAGATAATAGTTTAAAAGTCATTAAAATGTTGAATACTAAAATATTGAATAAGACCTACTGTAAGAAAGGAAAACTTTCCATTAAATGGATTTATTGTATTAGCTACCATTTATATGAGATTGTTTAGTGAAGAGAATTGCCCAGTACTTAATTATACTTGTTTATTCATTTATCCTAAGGTTCTTTTTTCATCTTCAATTTTTCATCTACAACAGTCAATGCTATGTTTAGATGAGAATCAAGAGTCAGAACATGGAAAGCTGAAATATTCTGCAATCTAGCTAATTAGGCTCTGTGACAATTCACTGTCTATGCATTAAAACAACTCTTAAGCAAAGTTCAGGAAGAATGTAGACAACATATAAGCAGTTACACTCATACATGACAGATATAAAAGAAAGATAGAACAGTAGAATTGAAGTGTGCTTTTTGCCAGAGTCAACATGATATTATTCATTTTTTATCATAGTACCTCACTATCTCTGATTTCTTTGAATTTTCCCCATCGCATGGGTGTGTTCACATGCAAGCACACACACAAACACCAAGCCACTTGCCATAGTGGTATATTGGAAAATATATAGACTCAAATACTTTGGGCCCCCAACTTAAATATGAGAGAGCAAAGCGGATATTAATGTTCAAACAATGGGGACTATTCAACATGAACCTGTGATGAGCAAGACAAATCATCAGGAGCTTGTAATATCAGGTGTCTGATTCTGAAGAAAGCAAGCCAACTATCTCTGGAACTTTGAATTAAACTCTAAGTTGTAAGTTCTATTACAATAACCTTTACCAGAAAGCAGAAATTCTATATTCTTTCATTTCTGTTGCTGATTCACTGTGTAACTGAGTAAATTACTCAACTAGATTTCTGTCTAATCCATCTCACAGGGTTTTGACTCCTATTAGTCATTGCACACTCCACACATCCAATAAGTCACTTAGTACTGTCAATTATTTCTACATTTTATATTCAATGAAGGCAGGGCCTCCACATTACATATAAAGTGGCAGTAATGATAGGTGGTTAAATTATAAAAAGGATAGAAGTGAGACAAAGATGCCTTAATTCACATTAAAAAATCTTTCTGATAATGTAAGCCAATAGAAAAAGCATTAATTAATTATAACCACAGAAACAATTCAATTAGTTGTAAGGGTGGGGTATGTCCTTTCAAATAAATCAGAATATCACTTTCTTCATTCATTCATTCATTCATTCATTCAAGATATAATTTATTTAGTGTTTTATCTGTGTTAGCCTCTGTTTATTATTGGAAATACTTTATGGATTGAAACAAGAATTTCTGATCTCATAGTTCCTATGTTAAAGAGGAAGGAGAGAAAAAATAAACAATAAACAAATTGTTTAAATTATTTAGTATGTTTAGAGGTAATAATTGCTGTGGAGCAAAGGAAAAAAAGGTAGAATAGGGCAAAGAGAATCAAGGGGGCCAGAGTTTGAGAAAAGGTGTTAGACTCATACATTAAATGTTGAAGTTAAAGTAGCATCATTAAGGAGGTGACATTTGAGCAGAAGTTCAAAGAAAGTTTGGGAATTAGCCATGAATATATTTGGAGAGAGAGTATTCTAAGCAGAGAATGTAGCTAGAGCAAATCCTTTAAGGTGAGAGTATATTCATCTTTGAAATATTAAGAAAAAAGAGGAGATCTTGTATCTGTTTTGAAGTGGTGAAGGAGAATATTAGGAGACAAATTCAGAGAAAAAGCTATAGAAGAAGAGTAAAAGCATGCATGTAAATGGAGCCATTGCATGGTACTGAATAAAGAAATGATATGACTTGTCTTGAATGTTAAAAGCATTACTCTGGCTACTGTGTTAGTAATAGACTGTTAGAAAACAAAAGTGGAAAGCAATTAGTAGGGCATCACAGTTATTCTGGTGGTGGTCCATAGCGGGTTATAGCAGTAGGGTTGAAATGAAGTGATGAAATTCTGGACATATATCAGGATTTAGTGACAGGATAGATGCAGGGTATGAAAAAAGAGGAGTAAAAGATTGCTTATTTGTTTGTTTATTTGTTTATTTATTTATTTATGCCCCAAGCAATTAGATGAATGGGGATTCTATAGATTGCTATGTGGAAGGCTGCGGGTGGAGCAGTCTTATGTTTATTTTAGGGCATATTGATCTTGAGATATTCATTAGACATTAAAGTGGATAGTTAAGTAGACAGATACAAATATTGTGTTTGGGATAGAGGTATGGGCTAGAGATTTTGTTGGTAGTTGCCATATGGGTTATATCTAAATCCATGTGATTGAAAGAGATTCCAAAGACATGAATAAAGACAGTAAAGAAAAGATCAAGAACCAGGTAGTGAGATTTTCCAGAATTAAGATGTGGGGTAGAAGAAGAGAACCCAATAAGCAAGGCTGAGAAAAAGAAACCAGTGACGCAGGATGAAAAACAAGGGAGTGGATGGTATGAAATGTGAGTGAGGAAAATATATCAAGGAAGTGAGTGTGCTGCTGATGGTGGTCACTGGATTCACCAATGTGATCAGGGTAAACATGATGAGAGCAGTTTTGATAGGGTGATGGAGGCAAACAGCTTGAGTGGGTTTAAAAGAGAATTAGAAAGTATAAGAATAGATAACTCCCTCAGAGTTTTTTCAATAAATACAAAGAAGGACAGATAAGTGACAGAAATGGTGAAACAAGATAATTATTTAAAAATTTAGACATGACTGTATGTGTGTACACTGATTTCAATTATATAGGAGAAAGAGAGAAACATATCAATGTAGGATAAAGAAGGAAGTGTTGCTGTAGTAATGTTTTTCAAGGAATTCTTGAAATTATGTCATTAAACAGCAAAAAGAATAAAATTTATGTAAAAGTAGAGGGATTGGATCCAAACAGAGATATGATTAAAACCCATTGCTTATCCTCCTAAGCAGTTTCTACTCCATATTACATCTATGAATATTAGGGAGTTGGTAAGCACATACTGAGAGAATATACGTCTCTCTATATTATGGGATATGATTTCTATTATGATTGTGTAGATGGGGTTGAGAAAAATTTGGAAAGTCAGAGAGGAGTAAACTGTTGACCAGATTAGCTTTTTAATATCTAGAAAGCCTTTCCCAACAATGAGGAAGTGGATATTAAAACAAACTCTATATATTCTTTAAGCTTTTTCTATTTTTATATTAATTTTGTATCCATAAAAATCACTGAATGAAAAAGGAATTTGGAAATAATTTATCATGTTTTAAATCCACGGATTACATTACCAGCCATTACCTAACTGAGGTTGGGCAGTTGAAAGGAGTGCTAATTAAACTACTAACATCTAGAAAGAACATCTTTTTAAGAGGGAAAACCTTTTCTTGAATATGGGCCTCAGAATAGTTTTACTGAATGAGATTGTTCATTAAATATCATGTTATGAAGAGATATTTTCCTGGCATTCAAACTTTTTTTCTTTTTGTATTCTGTGCCTCTAATCTCTTTCTACTATAATATATTTATGAAGAGATGGCCAATTTAATTTTTCTAAATTAGTAGAACTTTGTTCACATCACTATTTGTCTGCCCAAAACCTTGAGTAGTTTACCATTTTCTAGATAATGAAATCTATATTGCCTTGATTCTTTAGCTTTGTATTCATCTTCACTATTACTTAGTCCAAGCTGACATTACCTCTTATTAGAACAGCCTGAAAATTATTTTACTTTTTTGCACAACAAATACTACTGCATATCAATTTTTCACATTTACCACTTTATCATAGTTATCTCTAAATATATTTATGCTGCCTAACAACCACAAATTCTAGGGGCTGAAGACATTAAGTATTTATTTAATTTATAAATCTGTCCATTGATTTGGTGGTTCTTTTGAGCTTACCTGAGGAGCTTTGCTGATGTAAACACAGCTTAGCAGAACTCATTCACTAATTATGAATCAGTGAGGCCTCACTGCTGACCTTGGATGGGCTCTCCCAATTGTCTGGCTGGAGATCAGGTAGATTGGGTAAGCCTCAGCAGAGACAAGGAGATAACTCAGCTCTGTTCATATTTTTATTCAACAGGCTAAACAGGCATGTTCTCATGATGGAGGAAAAGGAAATAATACCATGCAAATGCTTTTTCAAGTCTTTGCTTAGGGCCAGTGTGCTATTGTCCTATTGACCAAAGCAAGCTACATGTCAAGTTCAGAGTCATTATCAGAAAGCAGTAGAAGAGGGGCATAGTTTCAGGAAAGTGTGATAGACAGGAACCATTTTTGCAACCAATCCACTGCAAAGACAAATTGTTCCTATGTGCTAATATGGCCTCTGGCTCACAGACCCATCTCACATAGTTTCTCCTCCTAGTTATATAGACAACCTTTGTCTCATTCATTTAGCCTAGTTAATTCTCTTTTAACTTTTGGCTCATTTCATTTATTAATTTGTACAGGAAAACTTTGACCTTCCAGAACCATATTTCTGTTACAGAGCATTTGTGTTGGGTTGAATTATTATTATTATTTAATTAATTTCTGTGTCCCCACTTAACTAATATTTTTTTCTCAAGAAATTTTGTTTATTTGTTATTGAGACATTTTTTAATGCCTAAACTATCATTTTTTATTCTCAAGACTTAATACAATGACTATTTTTCTTTTTTGCCCATTCTCTTAGATTTTCAGATAGACTTTGTTTCCAAGTTACTCATCTTTAAGCAATGATTTCTAATATAATTGAAAGAAAATCATAAGTAGGAAATTAGTTGTCATCCTTCAGGCCAAATCCTCCACTTTATTGTAGCCTTTGAAAAGAGAGCAATAATGTGAAAATTAGTGCTATAAGTTAGGGATATACTACCATGTATTTCACAAAGATGTGTCTGCTGTAGTCAATATAACATTAGATTTGGAATTTAGAGATGTGAAGTAAATGACCTGTGAGTCCTTCCATGAATCATTTTATCTCTTTAGGGCTCAGTCTTATCCTTAATATTTAGAGAGGACATAAAGTCAGATGACCTCTAATATGTTTTGTAGCTTTAAAAAATTAATTATAAACAAATCACATTTCTTCTGTGTTCTTTCTTAAATAGTTGTGTATTTCTAGAATTGAACTTACCTCACTCACTATGTTGCTTAAATGTCTAGCTTCTATATTAAATTATGGTTCTTTTATAGCATAAGAGCCATGTCTTCTTCCTGGAACTTGGATTAATTAGGTGCTATTTTTAAAAATTACTTTAGTGAAGACTTCCATCTAATTCTCATTTGTGTCTATACATTTTAGAGCACATATTTTCAGAGAACTTCCTTGTGTAGAGGTTATTGCCTTAGGTATTAGTTAGACACACTGGAGATGCCAACTGGGAGCTGTTAGCTCTCATTCATTAGTCCTTCCTTGAGCATGATAAAGTAATATTGAATAGGTGTCTTGACATGCTCATTTGAGAAACAAATGCAAATCAAAATGCAAAAAATAGAGAGCATTTTGCATTTACAACCTTGCCTTTTGGAATCATACATGTTGGAGAGGATGCTCATATATTAGATCACACATTTTTACCTCATAAATAGAATGGGATTCATCTCTGTTAAATATGTTTGATTGATTTGGATTATTTTCTCTCTTTTTCTGTTTTTCTTCTATTACTGTTTTTATTTTAATAAAAAAATATTTTATAGCATTCAGTCAGAAAACAATTCAATTGTAGCTCTTCTTCATGAACAATTTTATGTCAGGAATCTTATTAAATGATTCTTCTGTGATCTTCATCTTGTTATGATGCAGAGATCACTACAATTTTGTCTTGAGTGTGTTAGCCCAGTGAAACTAATGCTTATCCTGGTAAAGAAGACCATGTTCTAGTAGTGCAAACTGAGTGTGCACTTTTTTTAACTTGTTCAAAAAAACATATGTTTGATGATGGCCAATCTTTGCTACAAGCATAAGAAGTTATGTTGGTTTGCAAAAGTTTAAAGTTTTATATGTGCTTTTCATATGTGCTGTACATGTATGCTAAGAAAATAAATTTTGGGGAGACTGTCTTAGCCTTAATTATTCCAAGGTAATAAAAATTTTAAAATATAAAATCTCCTAGATTCTGAAAATATAATCTCAATTAGTGTTGTTCTTCTAAACAGATTGCACAATTCTTTGCAGATGTGTAGGGAGAAATGCATCACGATGGAGTACATTATCATTTGTCATTCTACAGAGCATGAATTGGAACATCGATTCTCTGCTGAAGCTATTTTGTTTCATTCTATGCCTGCATCAAAGATCGTTCTAGACCCTTAAAGAGCAATCAGTAAGTCTACTTACTATTAGATTATAGAGCTCAGGTCCTTCTTTGTAAAAAATAATAATAATAATAATGTTTTCTTAGGAAAATGTTTTTTAAAAAGATAATTTTACTTTCAATTTACTTCATCTGACAACTCTAATTCCAATACTTACCCCTGAAGGGTTAGTAGTTGATTAGACTAATAAAATATGTAAAACCCATAAAACTAATTGCTAATTAATTTTTGACCCAAATAATGAACTCAAATGTTTTAGAGTATCATTGAAAATCGATTGATATGTGTGTATTATTTGTAGCACATTATCCTTAGGAATTTTAATTTATAAAAGTTATTTTACTGCCACATTCAGCCAATACAGGATGGAGGACTCATTTGGCTTTACAGTGTTGATTATGTATTTTTTTCTGCTGTTCTTTCATAATTGCTTCTGGGTTTGATTCTACAAAAGTTTTTACCTATGTTGTGTTTCCTTGGCTTAATTTCTTTTTCTGTCTTCATGTATTACACTATTTAACAGAACTCCAAAGAAGAAAAAGTCTTACCATCAGTTTTTCCACTTGAACTAAAAATTAAGTCAAGTTCAAGTTGAAAATTTCTTAATTAAAGTTGTCAGCTGACATATGGCCAGTAGATTTTATGTAGTCAAGTGCATCTATATGAAATGTAAATAGCAAATTGAGGGTTCAGTTTCATACCTGGATAACAGTTTGGATCATGGACAATTCTTATTTCTTTCATAGAGTGACAGTGAGAAAAAGAGAAAGAGAAGGAGGAGGAAGGGGAAAGGAGAGGAGGAGGAAGAAGAAGAAAGAGAAAGGAAGAAGAAGAAGAAGAAGAAGAAGAAGAAGAAGAAGAAG